>JARVGQ010000002.1:14552258-14563872 GCA_031762355.1 Hypsolebias martinsi | reverse complement strand
TTTTTTTTAACAAGTTAAAGCAAGATGTCAAAAAGTTGCTAAAACAGACAGATTATAAGGCAGATGTAGAAAATCAATTGTATCATATTTATCATATAATTTTTCATATTGCTCTGCAGACTGCAGTAATGCTGGGAAATCCCTTCACATGTTTGGAGTCATTGTGAAGCTTACATGTTCCCCTTTTTAAATACTGGGCTGGAGTTCTTGATTAACATAGACCAAAAATTCATAAAACTAGCTTGTCGCCAGCAGAAGTAAATTCTCCAAATTTCAATAAACTATAACAATTTACAATTTAAGATATTTAGAATTTGAAACGAAAAATAACTAAATATTGGAAAAACTCCTCATTGTGACTCATTTTGCCAGCATGGATCACATATTATGTTTACCCATCTATTTTTATTCCATCTTTTTCTTTTGGGGATGCAGCGTTGCTGGTACATGTCTCCAAAAGTCACTGTGTGAGAAGACAGGTCCAAAGTTCAGCAAATGACTATATTATGTTCAAATTTGTTTATATTATGCTCAGATTGTCTTCAATGCATGAAATATAAGCCTCTATTTCTATGAGAAAATATCTGAAAACCAGTGCTTTGTTGGGTGTTTTTATATGATTCCTTTTCTGTCTGGTCTTGTAATGAAAATAGCTTTAGTCAAATCAGACAGAATATACAATATTAACTGAATTCTAGTTTGTGTAATTTTATGATGATTTTGTTGACTCTACATTGTTTGCTCTTTCTTTAAATGACAAAATTCCCAATTAAATGTAGCTAAAACCTTAAACTGTGCCTTATCTACTGTTCTGTAAAATACTTCATAAAAGCCAATCATTTCTCACAGTGCCCTAAGCAAATATCTGTTTGTTTTTAGTCATTAGTCATTTATAAACAGTTTTTGACGTTTTAAAAGTGTTGAAGGGATATGAGTCTTCCAATAAATAGATTTCTGAAAACACAATTCAAGCCCATTACCATTAGAAAATATAATTCATTAAACTATTTACAGCTTCTATACATTGTCTGCAGTTGGTATTTCTGAAATTGTACACGTCTTCAGATGGTTAACCATGGCACAAATATTACAAAAGCATTCATATTTAAATATTTTCTTGTCCTGTGTAATTTGTATATCCAAGATCAATGAATTTTAGAAATGCTGTGTCCATACGTACTTTGTTGCATGTATTATTATTATTCTTTCGGCTTTTCCCTCTTAAGAGGTCGTACCTTTACATTTCACTTCTCCAAATATCTGGAATTATCCCCTCAATCGTATTTGACTGCAAAACACAAAACTCTTTTCATGTTTTTTTTTTTTTTTTTTTGTAAAAACGTACACCAGTCATTCAACCTTTATTTATACAGGTTAGTCTCAATGAGCTGCTATTTTACATTGAGTCATGGATGTACGGTAATTGATAAATCAAGTTTTTACAAAGAATGCAAGATTCTTACCTTCCCTATGATCCTGGGGAAAGGAGCTCTCTGGTTCTCAGTTACAATCATCGGTGGGACCAGTATGGATCGCTTTGATCTGTTTGGTAGCTTTCGGCCAAGACCCAGAACATCCTACAACACAACAGAGAGAAGACAAGGTTTTTTATGGCTTTCATGTATTTTGTGGATTTTATGTTTAGCTAAGATACATATTATTTCACTGTGCACTATTGCTCAATTTTTTTTTCTTCTTTCGGCTGCTCCCCTCTTAATGAGATGCCACAGTGAACCAACTACCTTATTCATGTACACTTAATTAAAAACATGTAATTATTTGAAGGTAGTCATTGTTAAAATGACAGAAAAAAATCATCTATCAATTGTGAGATAAAGAAAGAAGCTAAAGATTACTTCTGGCAGGCGTATGGGTTACGCGTTTAAAGAGAAAAAAAATATTCTAAAAACAAACATGTAATAAGCTCCCCTGCAGCTCACCTTGGAATTAAATTTATATTCTTTAATTCAGTATTCAGCCTGTATGGTAAGTAAAGACAGAAGAGAGAGGAAGAAAAAGCAAAGCAAAAACAAAACTCGAGGGTAAAAATAAAGAAATGAAAGATGACAAGGTCTTGGTAAAGCAGTTGCATTGCTCCAGCAGATGGAGTTATTCTGAAACGTCGTTTTGATCTTGGAAACACAATGGCATAATCTGATTTAATTTTCCAGCCTCCTGCTGTTGTAAACAAAGAAAATCTGTTTTACCATTTAAAATACTGATAAATGTTCCCTTCTCTACATCTTAAAATTGCTGATACATTTAAAGCTTTTTTTTTTGTTTGTTTGTTTGTTTCTTGAATGTTGATGTATAAAAAGCCTGACACTGACACCATGCAGAAGGTGGTTGAATCCTGGCTACTATCATCAGGGTGATGACCTACATGGTGTTGACTTCCTGCACACCTGGACACAAGCCAGAGATCACAAACTCACACACAAATGCTCCGTTATAACCAAACTAATTTGTGCTGGAGGTAAATGTGACTCAGCTCATGGGAATTTGGTCTTTTCAGTATTTGACACGTTTCAAGGAACATCATTTTGTTTGGTAAAGCTTTTCTAACACATGCACGTGGGCGTGTCCCCCCCCCCCCACACACACACACACACACACTGATTCTTCACCAAGGATGATGTGTTTCTATGTAAATCTGAAATGAATTGTTTCTTGGTGAGTAATGAAACCCATAATAATGTGTATGTATTGTCATCATTGTATTTCCCATACAATGGTGAAATTGGCTATCTGCATTTAACCCATCTGGTGGGCACCCAGGGAGCAGATGGAGATGAGGTGTCCTGCTCAGAGACACCACAAGATGTGCAATGACTGGGGATTGAACCCAGGACCTTTGGATCCCGACTCGGCTGCCCTGCCTCTACACCATCTCGGCCCCTCATCCTTGTGCTTTTCAGACATTTTGTTTTATTATTATTATTATTATTGTTGTTTTCTTATTATTTACTAGATTTTGTTTTATTTTTGGAGGTGAAATAACCAGTCTAGGAAGTGGTCAAAAAGTGATTAAATCCATTGGGACCAAGTCAACTGCAGTGTTTAGGTTGGTTGTTAAAAAAAAAAAAAAAAAGTCACAGTGCAAGGCATTTAACTCGTTTTAACCATTTTAAATCAAACTAGATTGATTAATATTCATCTTGCTGCTTTTTATTTTTAGCATGCATGAAGCTGAAGTACTTTTTTTCATCTATTGTGAACTATTTGGGTCAATTAGTCTCTAGCTTTTCAAGCAACTAGCTAATCAAACACAATATGAAATCAGAAATTTTAGCCTTTCTCTTCTTAAAACTGGATTCTTGTGTCCCATTTTTTAAATAACATAGAAGCAATACTAAATGATTCCTAAAAATAAAAGTCACTAAGTTTTTTTTTCCCTTCCAAATACGTTTTTGCCGTAAAAGAGATGCATTTTTACAGAGCGATAAATCAAAAACATTGACAAATAATTTAACAATGCAAGGCGTCCCAAGAGACCCATAAACTAACAGTCACAGTGTGACCGTGTCACTGACCAGTAGATTCTGTATTTTTTGTTCTTCTTTTGTTGCAATTCAAAAGGTCAAAGACATGTGGCTATATATATGTAGCAGGCTGTTTGCATGTTTACAACTCAGTTTATTAAGAAATGTGGCCCCTGACTTTAACCTCTATCATGACAACAGAAAGAGAAGTGATCAAAGTAAAGACACCTCCAGATACAAAGGTCAGAAAAAAAAACATGATGAAAAAGGAATAACAGCCACAACCCAACCAGAACAAACTGAAGGCTCAATGAGTGGTATCTGAAATGACCGTCTTTACCGAAGGCACTCGAGGATGACCTCTGAAATCCTGAAAGCAGAAATCTAAAATTGGACCTGAAGCACAGCCAAAAACCAAGAGATCAAATGACCATTTTTGTATTAAGTGAAGACAGTCAGTAGTGTGTATAAACGTGTGTAACCGATTCATGAGCAAGTTTATGGCCTTCTAAGCCTTGGCTGCAAAAAGTCTGTGGCTCTGAGATGAATGATTCAAATGCCATCCTGCTGAGGTCTCAGCTGTGTGATGTTTGAAAAAGACGGTAGGAAGAGCTGCAAGGCAAACAGGCACCACATGGCGTTTTTAGAGACCTGTCTGAGGAGTTGGGGTTAAGATAAAGCACGTCGTCAAACCCACGTATACACTGAACTGAGATACAGTAGATATGGAAAAGGAGTGATGGTGCTTTAAAACCTATCAGCAATCTCTAGAAGGATCAAAGTGGTGAGATGTAGTGACAAAAGCGTGCAGCCAGAGAAACATTATTTGTGTTCAATGAAGATGGCTCTCTGCAGGGTATTGTGAAAAAGATGACTTGCAGCCCTGCTTTTTTTTTTTTTCTTCTCACCTTCTGCTATACAGCTCATTCATTCTTTGTTCTTCCATGGCAATAGCTTTTCGCTTCATATTTCCCCTTGCACTTTGCATGTGTATGACTAATAGTGTTCTTACAGTATGGTGACACTGTAAGAGAAGGGAATCATGAATCTTTAATGTGTACTTTTCATAAATTACGACTGCACCAATAGCCCTGATTCAGCCTTTAAACATTTATGTCTTCCTCTGCCTTTGCCTTCTGGGTGACCATTGCAACCTTTCATTGTGCTGAGTGGGAAGTGTCATAAAAAAAAAAGTCTAAATTAAAAGATTTGAGCTATTTTATCAACAGAAAACAAAAGGAATGGTGCAAATCTTCTTGTAGTCCATAAGTATTGCATTTATAGGCGATTTTGAGCATGTGTGAAACTGAGGGAGGGGGAAAAAAAAGCTTTGTCACTGTCATCTAAGCTAAGAGTTCCTGTGGCAGCAAAGTCATGTCCTTGTCCATTCTGCTGTTTTTACCCACAACGCTATATTGAGAAGTGTCATTACTCATTTCTGACAATGTGCTGGAGAGCCAGTGAGAAATGGACAAATTCAAGGCCAGTGCTGGCCAGTGGTGACAGAAATGTACAACTATTTAACATGGAATAAACTCATACATTCTGAAGCCATGTCAGGCAATCAGTCAGCGTTCCTGCAGTGCAATTAAACATCTGAAAGTCTACAACTGTCACAGGTATGCACACAATAGGAATTTATTCTCTCACCTGCATACAATATGTCACTAAATGTTAGTGTTCATAATACAAATGTAAATACAGCTTTCATAATGGTTGTACATAACACAAAACAGCAAGAAACTTGCAAGTTAAGCCCTGTTCACTTTATAATTATCTCAAATTAGTTAATGTGCGTTGCATAGTTAATGGACCTCTTGGTTATAACAAAAACCTCTACTGCATTTCAAAAAAATATAAAATCCTTTTATGTAGAAAGCTTCATTTCAGCCAACAAGATTAGAATATTGGGCATTTTAAATTACAATCTCTTTTTGTGTTTCTTCATCTTGAACACATTTGAAATAAGGTCTTTGTTTTCTACTGCTAACCCTGAAAAGCCGTCTATGTGGTGAACCCTGCTGTTTTTCTTGATTTGTGTCACAGTCAGACGTTTCTTACACCTGCAGCTTGTGCAGAAACCTAGACCGAGGCTTTTCAACTTCATCTAAGCAACCCGAGCATCATTTTTTATAATCCACTTTTAGCTTCCGTGCTTTAGCTGTCATCTAATTTTAGAGTTTCTCACACAGACCTTGTTAAATTATTGACCTTTAAAAGGATTTATAAAATGGATTAATAACACAGTTTAGGGCAAAATCCCACTTAAAAAAATGCATGCAAAATAACACATCTGAAGACAGAAACATCACTGTCTTGAAAGCTATTTATAAATTATTTATAGATTTTGCTTTGGCTACATAAAAATAAACATCAACAGGAGAAACTTTTTTAAGGTTTTTTGTTTTTTGTTTTTTTTTTTTTATCATTTGCTATAGACCAAACTGGGGTCCCCGGATGGGTGTTAGGTTCACAAAAAAAAAAAAAAAAAAAAAAAAAAAAAATTTTTTTTTTACAACCACACAGATGTTTAAATTTAATATTAAAAAAATTCTGGGGGAGGATACACAAACCACCACTCACGCCCGCTATTTGAGTTTCGGCTTCAAGAGCGGCTTCGGATGTTATCAGCCCATTAAATGGGCATTATTAGTTGTTACCATCCCCATGTGTAGCAGTGAGACTGTCCCTCCTACCTCCTAGTAGGTTTAAAGGTACGTTATTATTGTTATTATCGCTGATAATAGGCAGCGTCTCACCAGGAAGACCAGTAAACCAGGAAGTGCCTGTTTTTTCCGTCTTTTCAGCTTCTGTAACCCTTTTCCTTAACCTAACCTTAGACCTGACCCACCGGACTAACCCTAAACTTAACCCCCTTACCCTTGTGCCTAAACCTAACCAAGACCCCAAAACAACTGCCAGACCCTTTACTGTAAACCTAAACACTGAAGCTATTATGAGCGCTAACAACGCTAAAAACGGAGCCTATTGTCATTGCAAACAATGCTAACAACATACCTTTAAACCCACTAGGATTTGCAGGAGGGGCAGTCTGACCGCTACATATGGGGATAACAACTAATACTGTTATGGCCATTTAATGGCTGATAACATTCGAAGCGGGTGGCATCGATGGGTTTACAGTTTTATGCAAAGAGTTTTCTGTAATAATTTGAAGATGTTTCAATACATTTATTATGTTCATTATGTGAATAGTGGTTTTTGATTCTGTTAATTTTCTCAAAACTGTAATTTTTGGAAGTTGAAATAATTTTTTTTGTTAATTGACTGAAAAATACCCCATGTTTAAAAGTATGAAAATTGTATTAACAATATTAAAGAACATGTCATAATATTTATGCTACATACATATTTCCATTGCATTACAGAACATATTGAAGTTTTTTTTTGTTTGTTGGTTTGTTTGTTTTTATAAACATGGGTGTATGAAACTTTTTCTCCCGTGTAAGGGGTCCCTGAACCCAAAAAGTTTGAGAACCCCATGTTGTAACTATTTAAAGCTGCACAGTTAAAAAAAAAAAAAAAAAAGTTGATAAAATGGGAATTATAAAAAAAAGACAAAAAGTGACAGTAAACAGAATTTTAAAAATAACTAAATCAAAACAAGTTCTGCTGCGAGTGGGATGGAAACAGAGCAGATTATTTGTGGTGTGTTGTATCATATAAGCTGATGTGCTGCGCTTGCAACATGTCACTTCCTAGTCAGCCCCTGAAAGCCTCACTGAACATTGAGAGCTTGGTTAGGAAAAAAATCTATTTGCCACTGTAGGATGAGGATTTTACACAGGGTGGGATATTACATTTCATTTGGTGAACAGAAATATATGAAGCATAACAAAAGCAAAATAAAGACGCTTTTGGAGGCAGATTATTGTTGCTCTTATCAGTTATTATATTTGAATAGTGCCTGCTTATGCTCTTTGATGGCATGGAAATGTTCTCCAGAACGGCTGTTTTGCACAACAACACAGCTGAAACAAGGAACAATGCACACTGAATATCAAAGCATGCATTCGTTAAATTGAAACGCATTCTTCCATTATTTCACGTATTGATCGGTTGCAGAAAAAGGGAAATAAATTACTCCTTGAATTCAGAGTTTTGCTTATAATAGGAATCATTCATCCACCGCTTCTCACCCTCTGGGTTTGCGTTGCACCAAAGTAGCAGCTTGTGCAGACAAATTAATACCTGCGTCTCTCCACCTTTACTCCCGGTACTTATCAATTATCACCAGCCAATATTTTCTGCCACAAAGCCGTTTGTTATGCCAATAAATCCAAACTGAAATGTTGCCACTGTGTGAGAAATGTGAAACAAAGGCAGGTTTGGGGAAATTTGATTTTAGCTCGAACAGGAGTACCACAAAGAGATTTCATAATGAAAATGAAATTTGAAAAAGACACAAGCTGAGTGGGACAATAATTGACAAATGGGGAGGAAGAATGAAAACAGCTTGACTACCAGAAGCAGATTATCAGATTGGAGGTTTAAAGCTCAGGAACCATGTGAACATCGTCAGTCGCTCCACAAGTCGCACCCTCAGGGTATTGAAACAATCTTTTAAATATGCCACAAGTTACCTATCATTTATTTTATAGCGGTTCAGCTGCTATGAAGATGTGTTTGAAGTGCCACGAGAGACTGTGCCAAGGTTCAGGGTGGGGGTGGGTGGAAGTTGTGGGGTACAGGAAATGGACTGAGAAAGAAACAATAGATTTCCTGATGATAAGTCCCAGGGCTTAAAGAGCTTCAACGGATTAATTGATAGTGAAATAACGAGAGCTTTTACCCTGCCTGTCTCACAGGAAGACTCATTCAGCCTGGATTGTCTCATCTTTGTTTCTTACCTTTGTCAAATTCATGCACTCCTAACTATGTGAGCTTTGCAATTATTAGTTAAATGACGTTACTTCATGGCAGACGCATCTTTTCACATGACAGATAAAACACTTCACTGGTCATCTAAATTTCCAGATTTAGTTAGATGGGATCTTGCATTTGAAAACGACTGAAGGATAAAACAAATAAAGGTCAGTTGCATAGGTGGATCAGTGCGTTGCCTCTCAGTGAGAAGGATGCTGGATTGAATCCCAGTCAGGGGACCTTTCCGGGTGGAGTTTGCATGTTCTCTCCATGCATGTGTGGCTTTTCTTGGGGTACTCCTGTTTCCTTCCATAGACCAAAAACATGCATGTTAGACTGATTGGTAACTCTAAATTATACCTAGGTGTGAGTGAGAGACTGAATGGTTGTTTCTCGTTTGTCTCTATGGGTCCCTGTGATGGACTGGAGACCTGTCCAAGGTGCCCCCCGCCTCTCACACAGTGACTACTGGATATGGACACCAGTGACCCCCATGACCCGATAAAGAAGAAGTGTGTAAAGATAATGGATGGATGGATGGATGGATGGATGGATGGATGGATGGATGGACGGACGGACGGACGGACGGACGGACGGACGGACGGACAGACGGACGGATGAATGGGGTCAAGTGAGAACAGCAAAATAAAAGACAGGACATTGTTTTGGTGCAAAAATGTATTTTAACTTGTTTTCCTAATTTAGAGAGAAGATTATAAAATTACATTTCACTGATTTTAAATTCTAGCATCATTTACATAAATTACTTTATAATTTATGATTTATGATGCTTTATAAACTGAAGAATTTGATCATCAATGGGTGAAATGACTGTTAAAAGCCAAATATTCCTTGAAGGAACGCTGCTCTCATTCCAGAGCTTGAGATCATCTCATGTTTCAAACCTTGTAAACTATATTTAACACAATCTCATGCAGTTTAGCAAAATTTTGCAGTGGTCCCCAACCCTGGTCCCTGAGGAACACCACCCTGCACGTTTTAGTTGTTTCTCTGCTCCAACACAATTACAAAGTACTTCCTCAAATTCTGCAGAAGCCTGTTAATTATCATTCATTCAAAACAGGTGTGTCAAAGCAGGGAAACAACTAAAACACACAGGATGGTGTTCCTCAGGGACCACGTCTGGGAACCACTGGTTTAGGGCATGTGCATGATCAGTTACTACCACAGCAAGTTCTATCTCAGTGTTTGTAAAACTGTTAGTGACTGACTCAGGTCAATGATCTGAATCCTCACACTGAAGTCGACTCCTCCCAGGCAGGCAGCCACAGCCAAAGTGGTTCAATGCAACAAAGTTCATGCTCAATCATCCAGGTACCAAATCCAGTAATGCTCATTCAGGTCATCTGTGCAAGGTTTTATAAATTACCTCTCAAAAGATGTGATTTTAAACAGGCTAAATACAATGTTTGTTTATAATTGAATGGAATAAAGTTTTACAGTTTTCATCTGGAATTTGTTTCAATAGTTATCAGATTTATTTGTAGTTTTTTTTATATTTGTTTAATTAGGATGTAAACGGTTTAACTTGAGTCTGCAGTTTGAAATAAAAAAAAATAATAAAAAACATGGTGAAGATAGAGAACAAGTTCCTCTATGCTCCAAAGTGACAAATAAAAGCAGCTCATTGTTTCAAGCTGTTTTGCTCCACTTTAAATACAGAAACAAGTTTATGGGAAACAAAAGGACAGACTGGACAAAGGATGCAAAGTGGATTAATTTAATTAAAACTATAAGTGTGTTTCTGTGATTCTTGTTTGGATGTCAGACTGGATCGCCTTGTCCACAGACAGAAGAGTGAATCAATCTTTATTCAGCCGATGACTTTGTGGCCAAAGAGAAACTATTTATACCGACGAGTGGAGGTGAAGCAGGTCTCAGGTGTCCACAGAGTCCTTGTGAGGACAAACCCTCTGGTTTCTCTTCGTTACAGGACTCTTACAATCACAATTTGTGAATTAATCACTTTTATATTAGTATTAAAATATAATGTGTTAACGGGTTCCAGATTTACCCTTATTTTATTTATTTATAATAAAAACCCAATAAATTACCTTCATTTCCTGCAGTGATTGATGCAGAGTCCTCATTAAGGACAAACGATCAGAGACATGTTCATATTTATATACATTATTTTGTAAAAGCCATTTTTCTTTTTGCCTCTTGCGATAGTTAGAATGTCAAAACATGCATTTATCTGTTTTAAACAATAAGATAATCAGAAATTAAACAAATCTTTGGATTAACTATTTTTAGGAGCAACACTAAAAAGCATTTTTATGACCTGATTTGTAAAAATTGTAGTTGACTGAAAGATTATCCCCCTAAAATGTTAATGAAACTATACTCAACTTCTTCCTTATAATATGTTCAGAGTAAACAGTTTAATGATTAAACTGCAGACATAAGTACATTCTGACATTTTGATATATCTTTAGCTTAGCTAATCCATAGTGACACAGTCTTCATGATTAAATAATTCACGTAGTCATCAAAAGCCGGACAAGTTACAAAACTAACACGAACACAAAGAGCCAACAGTGAAATCAGCTTGTTTCCCTCCTTTTTTCATTGAAATGTTTACTGGGTTATTAGAACAGCTGCAGATTAGCTGTAGCACAGTTTCTGCAGCTGAACGTTCATTTTGCACACCATGGCGTTAAACACCTTCACTGAGGCCAGAGGTGAACTGAAGCACAGCTGCTTTGGATTCAGAGAGAAACTCAAGGACGCATCAGCAGAGACGGGCTCTGACCCTGGACTCACCGTCATTAATCACAAACCGCCGCCGCTGCTTCAGAGGAATCCATTAAGGGTCACCGTGAGGCAAGAAAACAGAGTTTACAGAGAACATTGTCTTGTGCTGTTGGCCTCACACTAACCGGACTCTGAAAGTCTATTTGAGAGTTTATCAATTCTTACACTTGGGGTCGAGTCGCATCGCTCTTTAAAGCCTCATGATGGAGAAAGTTGGTAAAGAACCTGAAAGTTAAACTGGGTTTCTTTTTCAGAAACAGATCCTGTTTAACTCTGAATGCTAGGAAACGTCTTGTTTCTGTGACTTTCCTTCCCTCCATTGACTACGGTGACATTATCTACATGAACGCTCCTACATGCACCCTGCAGATGTTGGACTCTCTCTATCATCACTAAGATTCATAACTGGCTGTGATTATCGTACCCACCACTGCACCCAGTATTCACTGGTTAACTGGACATCATTA
>JARVGQ010000002.1:14394228-14405588 GCA_031762355.1 Hypsolebias martinsi | reverse complement strand
TTTCGTCTTTCATCCGAAAACATTTCTTCCTTTTTTTTGTTTGTTTGGTTGTTTGTTTTGTTCTGTTTTTTGAATGTCCAGATGACCACACTTAACTTTTTTTTTTATTTTTCTACCTGGATTATTGAGCATGTATCTGGATACTTGTTCTATACTGTTCCAAATGATTTTACATAGAAAACAAAAACAAAAAAAATGCCATATCACGTATTGGATCCCGCCCATTCCGGTCCAAATCACAGAGATGCCTATTCGATTTAGATTAATATTATCACACAACCTCGTAGTTCAGCAAAATATAATAGGTAATTTGCGGGGGAATTTTTACTTTACAAATTACTGACATGGCTGATTCACATGGGATTAACAACACAGACAATCTGTAATTATTACAAATAGCATGTGGTCCCTAGGTGAAACTAATCCTGTGCAAATAGGGCTTATGGCACATTTATTAAAGAGTAAGAAAACATATCTTGAGCAGCCAGTTGTTTAGTTTTTGTTTTCCAAGTCTATGCTGAAATAGAGTGCATCATGACTAAACAATGAACCTGCTGGGCAGAGCAGTGGTTATTGAGTTTGGCTGGAAGATATATGACAGGTGTCAAGTATCTGTAAAAAACTAAACGTAGCTACTGTACATCACTTTCCAAAACCATAAACCTGTTGTTAACACAAGCAAGTGTGTAATTAGCTACAAAACCTAATATTATGTTCATTGTTTTAATGAGACCTAGACTGCACAGCAAATTAAACACTGCCCAACAGGTCACTGTAAATGGTTCAAAGTGTGGCATATCTGAGAACGCAATGAATAATGAAAGCTGTTAAACTTTAAATCAGGTTGCACTTATAGAACAATAAAGCACTTCAGACAACAAATTACCGGTAAGTGGATTTAGTTTTGTGGCCTGAATTGTGTCATAAACCAGAATAACTAAGATATTATTGGTGTTGATCCAAGAATAGCTACTGTAGTAAATACATACACCCACATATTATGTGCATAACAAGTAACATGTTTGTATTATCTAGTCTAAATTATACATTTGTGTTTCAAACTTGTGTATTGTAAAATATGTTAAGATTGTGTATAATCTTGGCAGTTGCAAAACAGCTAAATTTAATAATAGAAGTTGGCAGTCCACTCTTTTTCTGGTTAATTGAATCTCACAGATAAAACACTCTCCAGGTCAAACACTCCAGACTCCATAAGTACACACACTCTGGCTCGCTAAAATGGACATTGGGCTTTTTCCGCTGGCTTCATTTACAATAACTATCTCCTATCGATCCACCAAACACTCTGTGGGGAAGTAGCAAGAGCTAAGATGTGTCAGGGTTCAGTTGTCAGTCAACAGTGTATGTATGTGTGACATGCACATCCCTGGTCTGCACAAAATACCACTGGACTTTTGACAGCCCTTTGAAGTTCCTGTAATTGTGGAGGTGGATTGTCTCGGTGGAGCAGTGGAGCGTGTCTCTTAGTGTGACTGTAGAAAAGCCTTCTTTGAGCAGGTCAACCTGAGCGGGGGGTGTCTGTAATGGTAAATGCACTGATAACTGGCCACCCGGTGCGAGTCTACTGTAGCATGAAAAACCAAGCCATCAGTGCGGGGGCCACCGCAGCAGAAAATTGTGTCCAGTAAAGCGTGCAAGGTGGGAAAAGGATGTGACAGTAAAGACATGCAATCCTAATGAAAATCAAACACAGTCAGCTCACTTCTTATGGAACTTCTGTGACAGAAAGCCTATAGCCCACCAGCATGTCCCCTATAGTTATTAAGATAGGTAAAGTTCAGATAATGCAAGTTGCCTGCTACAAGATGTGTGTGTACGGAACCGCTGCCAAGTAAAAATTTGTTGATATTAAATTTAAACCTGCCTTGTGGCATCTTGGTTTGAAGACAACTATGTATTCTTCTGTTTTTTTATTTATTTATTTATTTTATTACTCAAGTGAGTGGGTGGATATGGCATCTCTATGGAAATGTTTGCACTTGACTCACCAGGCATAAGCCAAAGCCACAGTCTCATATTTACCTTCATTACTGCTCCCTCAACCATCCAATGAAAGTGACATGAACAAACTTCACCAAAGGCCCTTCAGAATAAACTTTAATTCATGGACTTGTACAAAAGAACTGTTTAATGTTTAAGGGATTCACAAAAAAATAAATTGGATGGATCACTCAGACAATCCAGGTCCTGTTTAAAGTGTCGTTTTGTGTAGCCTACACACTGGGAGATAATGAATTTAGATGACTGTGATGACACAATCCAGTTATAAAATTTGACAATCCCTGGTACAATGCATGTCAGTAAGGATACTGAAAGGGAAGAAAGAGAGGTGGTCTGTCTGTGTTAAAAAAAAAATCACATCTTCCTTTTATGCTACTCTGCTTTAGTAGGCCTTTTGTATATGGCATCCAGGCAATGAGAAGAATTGGCTCTGTAGTTGGAAATCCTTTGAAATGAATGAAACGTTGTACATGTAGAACTAAAATACATTCAAAATGAATGCATTTCCTGAGTTTAACATCAAAGTAAGGATATAAATAAAGACAATTCTGAAACTTCAAACTGCTTTAAAGCGCAGTGAAACTGGAATATGAAGCTGTCGTGAACACGGTTATTATCAATCCAGCAGCCCTAATTCTTTTTGTCCCATCATTTAATTCATTAGTAAGCTCAAAGCCACAAACCTGCCTGCATTAATATGAGATAAACCTCTGAATGGAGAGCGACATTAATTGTGTCCAAAGGAATGCAATTGAACTGACAGCCACCCCCTCTTGTCAGTGACTCCTATTCCCCCCCACATGCTGACATCAAAAGCAATAAGTGGGACGAGCTATTCTAATTGCCTTAAAGCAACCTGCCTGTGTAGCTCCAGTGTGGTGCTTTTTGCACGCACTTCAAATGAGTCCTCCAATTTCTGTCTGTTTCTTGACAGTCAAGTTCAGGGGTTTAAATAGCCACTCTATCGCTACAAAGCACGGTTGCAAAAAGACTCTCCCAGGAGCCCATGCTCGTCCATATGGTCATGAAAACACATTTATACACCTACACAAATTTTTAAACGCAAAGTAAATCTGAGTGGAATTAGACCTGGCAGCGCTCCATATAATGTCTGGCATTCTGTCGCCATCTAGACAGCAGGAGCTGTACTGCATGTCTCAAAGCAGAGGTAAAAAAAAAAAAAACTTGTGAGCAAAACATTTCTGAAACCTCTTGCAGCAGTGGACCCAGATTATGAGAGCTAAGACATGAAAAAGGCACACACTCATCAACCTCACAGACACATGTTACATATCAAGTGCAGTGAAGGCTAAAGACATTTGTAAAGGGAACAAGCAAAAAAGAAGAGAAGAACGTTGGTGATAAAATACAGAGCACCAAAATGCTTCAGTGATGCAAAAACATATAGTAAAGTGAGTGAGCTGCAGTGATTTCTTGGAAAAATCAAAAAGAACTTTGGCTCATTTTAAACCAAAGTGGGTTTTGATTCCTTTTGATTTTCTAAGAGCCTTGCTGTACATCGAGAGAAATGGAAAAACCCCAGAAGTCATCAGAAGAGACTAAAACGTACAGCTGCTGCCTTCAAACAATCACTTCCCATGTGCCAACTGGAAGCAAATAGACTTTGACTGAAGCATCTTCAAAACACCTAAATTCAAAATGATGCTACATCTTGTTACATCTTATTGTTTTTGCACTATTAGTGACTAGCTTATATCTTAGGTCTTTTACCATTGGGCGTTTGTTTAGCATATGTCTTAGATCCTTATTTACAGTTTCTTTTTACAATTTATATTTATGCTATTGTTGAATGAAAGGAAGAGATCCAGAGGAAGACCCAGGACACGCTGGAGGGACTATGTTTCTCGGCTGGCCTGGGAAAGCCTTGGGATTCCCCCGGAGGAGCTGGCCCAAGCGGCTGGGGAGAGGGAAGGCTGGGCCTCCCTACTCAGGCTACTACCTCCGTGACCTGACCCCGGATAAGCAGAAGGGAATGGATGAATGGATGGATGGATATTGTTGAATGTAACTGGGGCCTTGTGTACACAATTTCATTCCACCTCATGTACCACATGTGATGTGAATGACAATAAAGAACCTTGAATCCTTGAATCTTGAAGGATTAAGTATTCAACTTTAAGAATACATGGTGCCATGATATTCACAAGGAACGTTCGGATGTGCTTTGGACGAACTTTAACCTTGAGGCCAACCTGAAACAACTGTAAAATGACTTAAAACAACTGTCCATGCATATTATGCAGGAGAATTCAACAACGACAGAGGATTAAGACATGAGAACTGAGAGGATTTGTTAATGTGCATTGCTTGACATAATCACTTGATGTTTTTCCTGCGTGTGCATCGAGAAAGACGCTCAAACACGTTTCATGAATACCAATATTAACATGTCTTGTTCCCCGCCTCTGCGTAATATCGGCGTCATTTTGTGATTGTGTGCAAGACTTTTTTTCATTACCACATTTTTGACCTGTGTTAGGATTTTTTTTTTTTGTCTCCAAACCCTATGTGTCGTTTTTCACCACTTTTATTGTCTGTCCAACAGAGCTCACTTGTGAATGAGTCCTCGAGGCTCAATGTGACTTATCTGTTTAAATAAAGGTTGAATGAATAGCTAATTTTATATTCTTTGAGCTGCTTTTGTGGACCAGAAAAGCCAACTAAAACAATTTCATTTGATTTGCCTTTTCTTTTTCTTTTATTTTCCAATCTTTTTTTGTGGGTAGGGTGGGGGGTTCCTCTAAACTTATATTCCACAGCAACCATAAGAAAACATTTTTTTTTGTCTTGGGTAGTCTGCCTGCCCACACAGAGACTTAAAGGCATAACAAGTCAAAACATATAAGTGAACTTAAGCTACTCTTTTTCCACCACTTTGGACTGAGAAAGACTAGATAAGCATAACAGTCATTTATAAAGTAAGCACGCAGCTGTGGTGTTTTATCACCTATGATATTGTTTGCCTGTTTAGACATACCTAGAAATTTCTAAACTTTATTAAAACCTAAGATTTTTGGTGGGAGGAAAAGCTAAAAACTTGTCAGCTGTTGAATATACATGTATGTGTGTAGCTTAACTATGGCTAGATCAGCTTGAGATATCTTGTGTTCTTGCCCTAAGGTATTTATTGAGTCCAGCAGATAATTGTTATTGTTGTTAATTTCCTCCCCCACTGCTCCATTCAGTTTGATAAGAACACTTAATATAAGGGCAGAGCTGGGAGAAGCCATTTATAGCTTTAATTCGGTGATATCCAGGAAATAACACCCTCTCAGAGTGTGGTGAATACTGTGTAGTGCATTACATTTCACTGTGACTTCTCACCTTCTGGTAAAGTTTTCTAGAAGTTAGTCACTCGGTAGAATGGCAGGAACTGTGACTGAAAACACACCAGGGAAGAACTTTCCAAGTAGAAAAAAAAAAATAGATTGAGTACAGCAGGCAGAAATCACTTTTGACCCTGTGGCTGCGATTAACGTAGTCGGTGATGAAAAGCTAGCTATTCACTGAATGGTCTGCAACACATCTATTACCTTAACTGAACAAAAAAGTGCAACAACTGAGCACCACTCACTGAAAGGCTAATGCAACTTGGACTATCATCGCCTGCTTCTATCGTGGATGAAAAAGGAGCTTGCAGTACCAGCCTTTCATATGAATACACCCACTGTGCTAGTGGCAGCTTCGCACACTTTGTGGCGATGGAGTTGTTGCAATCATGCTGATAAAGGAAACTTGTGCCCCAGTCCTGCCAAGCGAGTGAGTTTGTGTTTCTGATGGGAAACGAGAGGACATGACATGTTTGGATGTTTGCGAGTGTGTAAAAGAGACAGACAAAAAGAGACGGACTACCTCATGAATATCATTAATGCGTTACAGATGGTGTTAGGGTGAATGATGGGTGAGTGTGAGGATGAGGAACACTGGGAAGAGAGATGGAGAATAAGAGGAGTATGCGCTGTAACTTGCTTTCTTACACACTTTGAATTGTGCATGCGGCTTTCAGGGGCAAAGCTGCTTTTCTTTCTTTGGTTATCTGGACCTGGTATCTGTACGGCTCTTTGTCCGTCTGTAAACCCGCTTTATCTCTCCGCCTGTTTATCTGCTTGTCTGACCACTAAATTGACAAGAGTAGAGCAAACTGGGATGAAAGCGTGATGAACTGAGGGGACAACTTCGCATTGTGTTGCCATGTCCTTCACACATGGTTATTGAGGCCTTAGTTGTGTGTTTGATCATGTTGGATGGACTCTGCTCACAAATAAGCCATTAATCTACTCTCCTAGGAGAATTTGTCTTTTTTTTTTTTTTCTTTGTGGCACATTTCACGATTAAACCACGCAATGTCCATTGGTGTTTTGCATAATTAGGCCACTTATATCAAATGCAGGCAGATTCTAATGGAGCGCGAAGGGGACATATTTACTTTAATTACTGTTCTCAGTAGCTCTGTACCTCATCCCCCCACTCTCTTCATCCCATGCTCATCTACTCCCTTCCCCTGGAGATTGCAGCAGCAATATTAAGGGGAAAAAGGACTGAAGAAGACTGTGTTCCCACCAAAGGTCACCCTCTATTCATTCAGTGAAATTTAGATAGCATTTGGCCTTGTAGCCCTTTATATTTCAGTGTAACTCAGCTTGAATCAAAGGGAGAACTCCAATAAATTAATACATAAAAATAAATACTCTGTCTCAGTGTTTTACACTCTTTACAAGTTGTTTGTTGAAAAGTTGTGTGTGTAAGTCAGTTAAAACGTGTGTGTATTGGTCAAATGTGCATAAACACAGGTGGCTTTTATTTACCAGAGGCTTTTAGAGTTGTCCGTCAATAACAGCAGAGTCCAAAATAAAACCTCCAAAGAGCACTCTAGCTCCCTGCACCGTGGCGTGTTTTGTGCTTCCACGTAGAAAACGGCTCAGATAAGTAGAATGTGAGGGGGTGACTGAAACCGCAAAGGTCCACAATAGAAGGTCTATATGCCAACTGATTGTTGGAGCTACAGGACTATGGCAGAATATGCAAACCGATAAGACTAGACTGGTGGCGGCATTCACTTGAACTGTTTAAGGCTTTTTTTTTTTTTTTCATTTTTGTGTATTGGCTGTTAAACTACATTATTTCTAAAACCCTTTATTTTGGTGACTTGACTTTGAAACTTCATGCAGCACTCTGAGAACAGAGTTCAGAGGTAGAAGAGGGACAGGAAGCGAGAGGAAGACTTTGAATAAGAGATAAGGCTGAAGAACGAAAGCAAGAAGCCGCCCTACACTGATGACTGGCATTCCTCATTAATGTCATCATTAGACTTTGGAGCTTGTCATACGTCGCACTTTAACAAGATTATATCATAAAGGTCTGTCAGTGGAATGGAAGTCGGTGGCAGAGTGATGGCAGGTCTAAAAAGGAGACTCTACATGCAGAAACTTTCTTGAGAGCGTATCAGGAGGTTAGCATGGGGTGGGCTTTTTGAAAGGATAATTGATTGTCTCCGATGATGGACATGACAGGCTCCATCTGCACTGCTCATAAAGAGGAGAGCTCAAGAAGGTGCATGCAGATTGAGCATCCCTCATTATCCTCTACAGAGGATGTTAAGGCTTTAATGAGTTATAGCTGGTAATATGTAGGACTCAAAGAAATGAATAAGAAATACAGCTACTGAATATGCGTGTGTCCACTCCCATCACCTGTTGCTGCATGAATGAGAAACTGCACAGAAAAACAAAGAAAAAACAAAATTAAACAAGAGAAATGCCATTGCACTGTCTTTTGAACTGGATAAAGAAAGTAAAAAAGATGGTTGTATGTGTGTGTTTTAGTGTATGCATGTGGCACATTGAAGGTCAGCTTTTCTATCAGTAACCGGACACCATAGCAACCCTGTGTCCTCAGCACCACACGTTTTACTTTATTTTTTCCTAGACACTGTGACCTCCCTATTTTCTTTATCTATCTGTTCCTGTGTCTGCAAAGGCTTAAACTGAAACTTTAACAGTCTGTTGGTCACAGCGTCCATAAATGGCCACGACAACAAATCTTCCGCCGGACACACCCAGGTGGCAGCCCATGATTTAAACTGTGCGTATAACTGTCAACCTCCTCTGGTGAGAAGGAGCGAGTGCGGTGAGAAAAACATCCAGGTGGGAGAGTAAGTGGTGGATTAAGAGGGGTAAATTCTATTATTTAAAATGTAAATAAGCACTTTCACGGATTTGAAGGGCAATAAACTTTGAAAAAAAAAAAAGTTGAGAAGATGGTTAAACAAGTATGCATCTAAGGCGAAATATGCAGGGGATAGGGAAGAAAGGAGAACGTGAATGGGAGAGGAATCCCCTGCACCTGCAGCTCCCAGCTGCACTGTGCTACTTCAGAACCACGGCTCCACCTGGAGAGATGGATCTGTTTGGAAAACAGGAATTTATTATCAGGAATGAGGCTGCTGGTGGTGCCCATGTGCGCTCTGGCATGGTGGAACTAAGGTAAGTGGGGCAGCTTATTACCAGCTGTGACAGCATGGCTGGTAATACACACTTGGCTGCCAAGCAAGCATCATCACGCCAAAGTGGGCTCCTAGAGACGTCTATTGTACAAGGAACAACAATAAAGGCATATACATTTGAGTACCTCAGCAGATGTTTAGATTAGTGTTAAACATAAAAATCAAAAAGAGGGGAAAATCCTGTTGAGATCAAACACTGTGATATATATTTTAAGGATGAGTATGACCCGAGTACTCGTGGGTTGGAAAACGAATTTGTTTCATCACAGCTGGTGCGAGCTTGTCACAAGATGGCATCATGTTGTGGAGAGGCATTTGGCTTCCAACCTAAACGCGCCGAAATGCGAAAACCTCATTTGAGCCCACACACAATATGCTAAAGATATGATGTTCCTGCGATTCTACAAGGGGTGACGACAGGTTTGTAGTTTCAGTGTGCGTGATGAGTCAGGTGGGAGAAATCTGCATTTGAAGGTTGCATGTGCAGATGGGGAGAAAATTGTTGGTGTCCTTACAGCTTATCAAAGCACCGCTTCGTTTTTCTTTAGAGATAAGCAACCGCTTAAAGCATAACTTTACTACTATATAGGATAAAACATGTGAAAGCAAATGAGTTGTTCTTTTTTTAAATGTATCCTAAATAGTATAGAGACCTTAATCAGTACTGGATGTGTGTTTAAGCTTTTTATTAGCCGGTCAGCTGGTTTAAAGGGAGCGCATGTGCCGCTGGGTAGTTTGATGTTTGTGCCAGAGAAAGCAAAGAAGAGCTGTCTGGAGTGTTTTTTTGTTTTTTTTAACCCCTCACAACACTTTTTAAATCAATTATTTTTCCTGCATACCAGCAATCAAGCACCATGACAAGACTGAAACGCAGATGAGTTGAAAGTTGGTTTAAGATGTTTATTTGCGGTTCATATGTTTCATCATATACGCAATAGTTAAAAATCCCAATTAATAGTATAATCCAGATTAAAAGGCAGATTGCACCGGCATTTATGCTGAAGTTCACCTCATGCTTCTTGGAGCGAAACTCCACATTCAATTTCTTTTCTTGTTTTTTTATTAATCACTTGTTTGGAATGCAACTTACCAGTCTCTTTCTCAGAACCCAGGCAGTGAATGAGTCTACTTAATAACAGTTCCCCCCACTCTTGGGATTTGTGCATGTAAAGTGTTTGTGTGCGTGCATGCGAGCAGAAAGGGGGGGGGGGGGGCAGGTTCTAATCAATAAAACAGGGAGTTAAATAATTTCTTTAGAGGCTGCTGTTAGCCTGAATCACGTTTTGCAGCGGATCAGAGGATTGAACCGCAAACGTGGAAATGAACCAAATGCTTATCCAATTAAAAGTGAATAATCCACAGCAGGACGTGTGCAGCAAACCTACACAGGTCAGAGAAGAAGCAGCAAATGAGCTCAGCTGTCTGCTCTCGCTCGACGCAGCCGGATGAGAGACTGAGTGAGAGGAGGACGAGAGAAGCAGCGCAACAATGAGCAGTTTGCTAAATGAGCTGTTTGTCTGCCACGCTCCAGGGCTCTGCTATTGTCGATGCATAAAGAAATAACCAAGTTGTTTCAGAATTAGCTGCTGCTCAAAGCATCGCAGCGTCGTTAAAGTGTAAAGTAACACATTCTGAATAGATGGAAAGCTTCTCTGCTAATTAGGGATGCTCATTGACGAGGTATGTTTGTCAGGATGACAGCAGGTGGGAGAAGGAGTGCATCCCCCTGCAGGCTGGTTTCATCAGGTGAGACTTTCTGAAGACAAGGGGGTGGATATCATCCAGAATGTGACAAAGGAGACACAAGAAGGAAAGTCTTGAAGTTCTTCTGAAGAGCTGCTGCTCATGTTGGATCCAACAGAGTTGTGGTGTCAGCACGTGCTTCCATTAAACGAAGGCCTGAGCTTTAAGTTCTCACATCAACCCCCAAAATAACAGAGCACTTCAAGCTCTGTGACTCCCCAGTTTTCTGTTTTTCCCCTCCTCTCTCTCTCTCTCTCTCTCTCTCTCTCTCTCTCTCTCTCTCTCTCTCTCTCTTCCAAAGAATTGCTCAAGTTGGTGTCTGAGCAGAATATAGATGCGGGTGGAGACAAGAGCAGGAGCCGTGATTTGCACACAGACTCGAGAAGAAATCCCCCGCTCTCCTTTCAGCACCAACATCCCCTCCTCTTTCTCCATCCTGTTTTCTCTCTCTCTCTCATTCTGTCTTTTTTTTTTTTTTTTTTTTTTTTTTTTTTTGGACAACATGTGAAAGACATTCCCAAAGTGAACCAGCACCATGCACACGCTCTCGCGCTGCCTCCTACAAAAACCAAATCAAAGTGAGCCGAGCTGTGGGACTGAAAGTTGCTCTGACGCGGAACGGATGCGATCCGCTGGAACGCAGGTGGAGGAGACAGGGGGGATCAGAAGAGACGATAAACTTGACAATCAAGCCTCACAGCGTAATTTAAAAAATAAAAAGTCTAAAAGAGTCCATATCCAGCAGGCGCGCGCGGCAGAGAGCGTCTCCTCGGTCTTACCTGGTGGTGGACGAGGAGAGCCAGAAGGACGCGGACTCCAGTCTCCATGCTCGCCTCGGTTTCTTTTCGGTGTGGGAATTACAAATAAGCTTCAAGACAGGCTGTTAGAAGCTGGGTCAGCTCTGCTCATAATTCCACTGTCCAGCCGCCGGAGAGAGAGCAACTTCCCCCCACACCCCACCAAAAAAAAAACACGCGCGCACAGAACTGCGGTGCGATCAGCAGAGAGCGCTGGATATGAAGGCGAGACCACGACCAACAGATTTATGACAGAGGAGAGAGGGAGGTGAAGC
>JARVGQ010000002.1:14355629-14370994 GCA_031762355.1 Hypsolebias martinsi | reverse complement strand
TGAATGTCCAGAGGACCAGACTTAGCTTTTTTAGATTTTTCTACCTGGATTATTGAGCATGCATCAGGGTACTTTACAACATAGCTGTTTCTTTTGTTTTGTTATTTTTTTTTGTTGTTGTTGTTCTTCTCAATTTCAATGTTTTATTTTATGATTGTCTACTGTTGTCATCATTCTTTGTTAAAATCAGGTCTCTTTTGTAAATGAGTCCCTGAGGCTCAATAGGACTAACTTGTATAAATAAAGGTTGAATGAATGTAACAAATGTGACATCTATTAAATCTCTAAACAATATTAATTCTGTAAAGTAAATGCATAAATCAAGAATAAGAAGATATGCTTACAATTCGGTTTATACACAAATGTACACAAATAAACTAGAATTAAGTGTTAAAGAAATGCAAGAAATAAATTGGGTTACAAGAAAAACAGTGATCAAAGTAAAAAAATGAAAACAGAAAATAATACTATAAGCACATTATTGCGCACAAAGCGGTAACTCAAAAAACAAGAAGTACAAAAACGTTCTTTGAGGGGTTTATTTTAATATAACGTTTTAATTTGTGTTTTATACAGCAGACATATATCCACCTAGTCAGCCATTTTAGAATTGCCTTTGCTTACATGATTTTTCTTTATTACTATTATCCGAGCATAACTGTAAAAGGAAGTGTGTCTTTGTTGCGACGACAACGAAGGCGATAAAAGAAAAGAAAAACAAAATATCGCCTCATAGATTTCAGCATGGGGTTAATGAGGGTTTCGAGGAACACATCAAGTGATGTATTTAGAGGTCAGTAGGTGTCAAAAGACAGTGATGCAAACATTAATGTTCTTACTGACACAACTGAACACAGAATGTAAACTCATTTACAGGAACACATTACCATGCATCCATGCAAAGTGTCCATGTAGGACCAGGAAACACCATCGCAAACACTTATATATTACAGCTGAGCTGATTCACATTCACAGCAGGAGACGAGTTGCATTTCACACCTAATTAAGAGGCCGACTGCACCAGAGTCCACGTCAATGTTTGTGTGTGCGTGTGTGTTTATGTGCATCTGAGAATGTGCAGCTAAGTGTGTGAGACGGTAAAGACAACTCAGCAGCAAACTGTTGCCAGCACTGCAAAAACGTAAAATCTCACCAAGTCTAATTTTCTAATTTCTAGTCAAAATCTCTTATCACACTTAATATAAGTCAAAAACATCTATCTAAATAAGACATTACAACTTGTTTTGAGACAATGCATCTTGAAAATCTTGATAAGGCAAAAAGTCTTAAAAATATCTTGTTTTGAGTCACGTCTTATTTGAAACAAGCTTTTTTGACATTTCATAATTTTCAAGCACGGGGTTTATTTCGAAACCATTAGGAAGTTTCACATGATGCATCCTGTCAGCCATCCTTCTGCCTCCTTTCATTTTAATCAAAGGCATATTAT
The DNA here is from genome assembly GCA_031762355.1 of Hypsolebias martinsi. NCBI lineage: Eukaryota > Metazoa > Chordata > Actinopteri > Cyprinodontiformes > Rivulidae > Hypsolebias > Hypsolebias martinsi. Next base: position 14,369,544 of record JARVGQ010000002.1, on the reverse strand, counting down.
TGCAATGTATGCTTCATTACATAATTATACATTCTACATAATTCGCTCATCTCAGTCACTTTGACTAAAAATGTCCCCAAATGAAACAGTTGGCAGTGTGAGGGGTTTAAGAATACTCCAAATCATCAGCTAAAGTTTGAAAAAAGAACTCATTGCAGGACAAAAAAAATGCACTCAGAGCACTTATGAAATCTCTAACATACAAAGCATTTAATATTTTAATATATGTCATATTGTAAGAGTACCACTGGCTGCAGCTCTCTACAAGATGGCCACTAATTGCCACCAGCTGTTGGCCATCTACCTGATGAGATCCTGCTCTACCCAAGACTGCAGTTGAGTTCTACTCTTCATTGGAGCATTGCACCCTTCATTGTATTTTATGCCCCTGGCCTGTATTCCCGAGTATTACTGAGATGCTTACCACATCTTTGTGTCTACAGTTATCCTGCCTCCTTGGGTCCCATCCAGTTCTGGTTCTCCTTCGGTCCTGTTCCTCGTCCCTCATGCCTTGCCCTCAAGCCACTTGCCTGCCCTGCCTGGTCACTCATCTCTGGATCTTTTTCTGGATCCAACTCTGTGCCACACCACAATGTCCAAACCTGTAAGAGAAACAAAGAGGATCCACATCAACACTCAGTTCCCTCATCCAGACCCCGCATGACCTTGTCCTTCCTCCTCAGGGGCTACAGATCGTCTGTAAATATTATACTGCTGTAAATAATGAACACTGTTCACTCTTCTGCTCCAAGTCTTGTCTCGTACCGGGTCTTGTATCAATCTGGGTTCCTCGAGTCATAAAATATTTGTAAATGCATACAGGCCAAAAGTCAACATTAGATGCCCATGAGCTTTGGCTCTTAAGGTGAAACTCCAAAAAAAAGAAAAGTTCTGATTTGGTTACGTGCATCAGTGTATGAGCTCAGGAACATTTTCACAAATCATTGTTTGTAAAACAGTTTTGCCATGGCGTGTACACAGGCTGGATAAAGTTCTGTCATGCAAAGAAGAGCTGTTTTCACACGGTAGTTAAAATAAAAGTGGATGCTTTACAGTGGGGATTTTTTTTTTTTTCTGATGTGATGCTAGTCGTTTAAGGAATAAAGTTGCCCACATTTGTTTTAGAGTACTTCTGATTAAAACAGAGATTTTTCAACATACAAAATTTTAAGACTTTTATAGTTATGTCTTGTTTTCTAATTACCCATCCATCCATCCATCCATCCATCCATCCATCCATCCATCCATCCATCCATCCATCCATCCATCCATTATCTTTACTTCCTTCTTCCTTTTCAAGTCATGGGGTCATTGGCGCCCATATCCAGCAGTCTAAGGGCAAGAGGGGAGGATACCCTGGACAGGTCTTCAGTCCATCACAGGGACGCATGGAGGCGAACGAGGCAAACAACCATTCACACACTCACACCTGGGGACAATTTAGAGTTACCAATCAGCCTAACATGCATATTTTTAATCTGTGGGAGGAAACCGGTGTAGCCATAGAAAATCCATGCATGCACGGAGAGAACATGCAAACTCCACCCAGAAAGACCACAGATCCAAACCAGGTACTGAACCCACAACCTTCTTGATGTGAAGCAACTGTGCTAACCACTGATCCATCGTGCTGTCGTTTTCTAATTATAAAACCCTAAATTCACACAGAAATGATCACTGAACCTTAGAAGTACATTTCTTTGTTCAATACTTCTTTTTTTTTCCAAACTACTGGAGGTCAGCTGTAGTAAGACTTTCATTTTTTTTTAACTGTTCAGTCTGTGCAACTAAAAAGCATATTAGCAATAAAGTTTATTTATGAAGAGGCTGGACTCGTAGGAGCCTGACTCAAATGCAGCTTTGTGTCTAATACGGATGTCACAATCCTGATGCATTTTGGTCCTTGGCTTATTTTCATCCTGCACATAAAGCAGCAGAAAAACGGCTGCCCCAAGGCCACGCAGCTATGACAGTCGCCTCGAATTAAACTCCCTCATTGCGTTTATCACACCCTCCTCAAGAGCTTCTGCTGTCAGGGCAGAATTTCACTGAAATAATTTCAGTTATTTCCTCACTTTTTTAATACTAGGATTCATCACAATAACTAGATCACATTGATTGATTAATACACAGTATCAAGCAACTTCAAAGTGTACAATGCATTTAATATTTGACAAACATTCAGAGTAGATTTTCATCAAACCAACTTATTTATGCTGCTCACTAAATAAACCAAAATATTGATTGACCCCCCTCAGCTGTCTTTGAGACCTTGTGACTGTTTGTTTTCAGCTCTGTCAGGAGCTATTAAGGAAAAAAGTGCAGCTTCTCTGAGGTTTCTTCCTCTTAAAAGATGAGGGAATATTAAAAGCAACTCAGTCAGCACTCTGCTTATTTTGAAACCCGGGAGGCAGGATGATTGGATAAATATTCACTGCACATCCCTGAATCGCCTCGTCTACCTTTGCTCTCAGCGCTCTGTGCTTACTTACTGATATCCATGCACGGTGTCTAACGGATGCATGGACTCAGTCAAGAGAAAAAGATGGAGAGCTTTTTCAGCCTATGTGGCTCAGGACATGAGCCAAAGTTGGACCTAAATGAAAGGTTAAAAAAAAAAACAGCATGCGTAGAATGCCACAGCTGTGTACCAACGTGTTGACAATAGAATTTCTGGGACAAATTCCAACCCTCATTTTCCCTCATTGTCCTCGCAGCCTCTCTTGTTCTCAATGCGCCACCTTTCACAGTGTCCAAATAGGCATCCATTTACTCTCTGCTCAATTCAATTGGGAATAAAATTCAGGAACTGGCTATGCTCAGTCAGGACCATAATAACTGAACTGAATGGCATTGCATCTGTCTCCAACGATCGTGGTGTTTGTTTTAATTAAATGAGAGTTTCTAAAGAGGACAATGCAGGGTGCGAACTAGAAAAACATAATGAATAAAGGACAGTTGGGTGTGTATATGTGTGTTTGAGGGGGATGTGACTGTTAGTGAAGGAAGATATAGGGAACCATATGGACTGTGACTTCGAAGCAGCCCACCAGGAGGTGTCCGTGGAGCTGTCTACCAGTGCATTAATCTGGCAGGTTTTAATGGCCAAGGCAGGCAACAACCAACAGCTCTGCACTCAGACATCAATTCCACAAGTGCATGCCTCCCCAGCGGGCAAATGGAGCGTGGCTCTAAGCTGCAAGAGCTTTGTACTTTTCTGTATATTTCTTTCCTTATAAACATCCCAAATCTTCCACAAAGATGAAAGGGGGGAAAAAACATTTTGTGCGGTTAAATTCCTATAAAAGGCAGTTTTTTCTCATGTGAATAATTTTTAAAATGGGATTTTATTGTGTCTGTCTTAATTAGAACATTAATTAGTGTTTATAGTTCAGGTTAAAAAAATTGAAGGCACAGATATGATATCATTAAACAAATATTGGCCACTGCCTTCCATGCAGACTAAGATCATTGTATGCTGAAAAATAATAAAGTTGTATCTGTTTGGGTCAAACATTGAAAATAACATTATGCAATACTGTATTGGGAAGTGTCACACAGAATATGTGTTGATGACTTCTAGCTAGTACAAAGCCAAATTTGATCAAATTAACTGAATTGTAGCAATTGTTGTGTTGGCTATTGTGGACTAGCTGTGGGGGCCAGATTGAAGTGAATTACTCCAAATTTATAGATGCAAATTTAGTGATTACGTTCTGCAAGTTTCATTAAAATCCATCCAGTGGTTTATACTATATTTTGCTAACAAACAACCAAGGTTGACTCCAAGTTAGGCTTAAAAGTTCAAGTAAATAGCTTGTATAATGAGTATCAATGGAAGTGTGTTGATGATGACTCTCAGCTACTACACCAGAATATAACCAAGTATCTGTAAAACTGATTGAACTTTGTGTTTTGTAAGTTTAGTTGTGTGTGCCAGCCATCTTGGATCTGATTGACTTCAAAATGCATTCAGTTCTAGATATTGATAATTTTCTGAAAGTTTCAACACACTCTTATTAATGGTTCTCAAGATATGTAGCTAAAACATAAAGCTGACTGTAAACAATCATTAAACTTCAAAGTGTATGCACAATTTTTTAAGGCTCAAAATGTGACTTTGGGTTCAGTCTCGTCTACATCCTTACCAATTTTAGATCAATATGTTTAAAACTGACTGAACGATAGACTTTTTTTTTTTATCTGCTGGCTGTGGCTGCAATCTTGAATTTAGTTTCTGTGATTATTTTCTGAAAATTGTATTAAAATCCATACACCAGGTTTATGAGATATATTGATAAAAGACACACCCAGACACAGACACCTTTCATCAGTGGGGACAATAATGCTAAAAACTTTATGTTCTTAGCAGCAGGTAGCTAAAAAATATAAATATATACTGTATTTTCTCGTGTATAAGTCACAGGATGTTTTTTTTTTTTTTGCATAGATTTCTCAGTCCTGTGGCTTATATGCCGAAGCGACTTATATACTTTTTCATAACGCAGTTTTTGACGGGTCAGCAGTAACGCATAATAAATGCAGCTTATATGCCAAAACGACTTATATATGTTTTGTTTTTTTGTTTTTCCTCTTCATGAGGCTATTTTTGACTAATGGGACTTATACTCCGAAGTAACTTATACACCGGAAAATACGGTACTGTAATATTAAAAAAAAGCCTTATTCAAAAAAATGTTTTCCACATATTGTGTACATGATGACATATTTATTGAAAACACAGTTCAAAATCTGAACCCAGACATTTTAGCATACTAAGTATAATTTTAAATAGGTCAGTGAAAACCAGAAGTTGTGTCACTTTCTTTACCGTGTTTGTTTTAATTTTCACACATTTTTTAAGTAAATCATAAATTGCCTGACTCATCTATTTCAGTCTCTTTTAAATAGTTTGGAGAATTAGTCAAATAAAATATGACATGACAAATGCAAGTGGGATTAGAGTACTATGAGTGGATTTTTATGGTTCAAACCAACAGGAAATGTGTCGTAGGAGCACTGTTTCTCCCTCTTAATGCCAATTAGGTGCACTTGTACTCTGTACAAGCTCAAGAAAGAAAAAAATCCACTTAAAGGAATAGGAAACCTGGAGAGGTACTTATCGTCACAATGACATTTGTACATATTGCACACAAAAGCCAGAACACAAAAAGACAAATTTGCAAATACATACCAGGATTTGAGTTTTTCAGCTTTATCTGAACTGCTCTGTTAAAACTAATCAGTGGAAGTAATCAAAAGCATAATAAATACTATTAAAACAGGACAAAAATGGGACAAAGCCAAAAAAGACATTGTTTTTAATGAACAATCTTATCTTCCCTCTGTGGTGTGGGGCCACTGCTGAGCTCAGACAATGGTTATAAACCGCATTTCCATTCACAGCACCTCCACAGAGCGCACGTCCTGAAAAAAAAACAGGCAGGCTGGGAAGTGAAACATGCTGTAATTAGTGTTTTCTTCTATTTTTCTACATCCATTGATTAACTATTGTACTAAACACAATAATGGAAATTATACATTTTAAGTTCCCAATTAAGGTCAAGTAGCTGGCTTTGAATTATGTCAAACCAGACCTAATTGAGATTACATCTGTTTAAATTATGGGATTACACTTAAAATTGTATTCTTAAAAAGTTGACTGGTGTGGGATAATGTAATGGCAATGAACTTGTTAATTCATTCACATTTTCTGTCTTAATTAATAATAACCATTTGTTTAAGAACAAAGTCATTTTTTTGTTCTTTTTTGCTGTAAGCTCAAAAATAATATTCTTAGCCAGTTTTCAGGTCACTAGGGAGGTTCAGACTGCAACATACTTTGTGTGGAATGATACTAAAAGAAAGATGACATTGACACTTCAGTCTGCTGTTACTGAGATGCTTGAAATGACCAGAACATCAGTGGTGGAGGAATGAAATGTGCTGAAATTATGTGTAAGCACCTAAAAAAAAAAGTATGATTCTGCGAGAAGACTCAAGCTGGATGAAAACAATGACAGTGCGTTTACCTGCGCTTCATTCAGATGGCTTTGAAATGTACCATTGATGTATTTCTTGGGATTGGCTATCCATGATGAGTTTTGTTGTTTAGTTTTACATAAATTTACCAAACCATACCAAACAAATTCATACCATACTAAACCATACCATACCAAACCAAACCAAATCAAACCATGCCATACCAAACCAAACCAAACCAAACCATACCATACCAAATCAAACCATACCATATCATACCATACCAAACCAAATCAAACCTTACCATACCACACCAAACCAAGCCATACCAAACCAAACCAAATCAAACCATATCATATCAAACCATACCAAACCAAATCATATCATACCATGCCAAACCATACCATACCAAACCATACCATACAAGCCATACCGTACCATACCATACCATACCATACCATACCATACCATACCATACCATAACATACCATACAATACAATACCATACCATACCATACCATACCAAACATACTGCATACCACACCAAACCAAACCATACCACAGCATACCATATCAAACCAAACCATAACAAACCATACCGTACCAAACCGTACCACGCCATACATACTATACCATACTATACCACACCACTTTATTTATAAAGTGCTTCAAACAGCATCAAGGCCAACAAAGTGCTGTACAGCAAAAACAAAAACATGCAAAGGACACAGGATAAAATACATAGATACAAATAGATAAAGGTGAGAGCTAAATTTCTAACATTATAGAATATAGACAAGTTAAAATCAACTCACACAGTGTCAAAAGCCAGGGAATAAAAGTGAGTTTTCAAACAAGACTTAAAAACAGTGAGAAAGGGAGCCTGCCTGATATGTAGTGGTAACTCATTCCACAGTTTTGGACCTGCAACAGAGAAGGCCCTGTCACCTCTGAGCTTAAGATGGGTTCCTGGAACCAATAAAACATTTGGTCTGCTGACCTCAAAGAGTGCTGTGGGACACGTGGCTGCAGCAGATCAGTGAGATAAGAAGGGACAGAACTGTTCAAAGATTTAAAAACATACAGAAGGATTTTAAAATGGATTCAAAAGTGAACTGGGATCCAGTGAAGGAAGGCCAGAACTGGAGTAATGTGCTCCGTTTTGCCTGTACCAGTTAAAAATCAGGCTGCAGCATTTTGAACCAGTTGTAATCGTGCAATCAAGGTCTGTCTGATTCCAAAGAGAAACACATTGCACTAATCAAGCTGGATGTTATGAAAGCATTTATTACTCTCTCAAGGTTTTTTTACAGTGCGGGCTTCAGTTTAGACAGTCGCCTCAACTCAGAAAAAGAAAAACAGGATTTAACGATCATATTTACATTACTCTTTAGTTTCATGGAAGGGTCCATTATCACTTCCAGATTATTGACTTCTTGGTAAAGAATGACATGCCAACCACCAGTATGCTATTATTAACACCTGTTAATAATTAGTACCGGTAATCACTTCTCTCACTATATACACTGTTTTTGTTAACCTGTGTGCATGCTGCTTGTTTGTGTGTTTGTTGTTTGTCTTATGTGTATTATTAACAGTTTTGTTTGTACAGTACCTCAGACTGCTCTACTGTGTCTTTAGACCATTCTTGTTTTTTATGTATTAATTTATATTCATTTGATTTAGTTTGGGTTACTTATTTGCTTTTTACAAAGTATGTTTTGCTTGGTTAATGTTCAGAAATGGAATTTTCTCATGAAGCTTACCCCTGGAATTCCCCAGGAAAAAAATAGAATTAAGAAACAAATGTCCCTGGTTTGTTAGGGGGGAAAAAACTAATTTGAGGTCAATTAAATATTCATCACTATATTTTTGTTTATATTAACATTGCTGTTGGTTGCACAAATCAAATAAAGCTGTTATTTCATGGGAAAAAAACAAGACTGGAGTATTTTAAAGTTAATTTGGCAATTTGTAGTTAATTTTGAATCACTTTTCAATTTTTTGGCACTAGATTTGGAAGATTCATAGATAGCAGTGAGAATACCCAAGGTAACAGCTTTATTATTTTTTTAAGTACACAAACTAAATAAAGATGATTAACTATTTTCAAAAGATAATTGTTAAAATGAACGCAAAATATTATTTCAAAGTTGATTTAAAAAATCCTACATCCGAATAAATAAATAAAAACAGTTCTGAGTTGGTAAACATATTATCTAACCCTCCAATAATCTAAAAAATCTTATTGAAGCAAAGGCAGCAGATTTAGCACAAGGACCAAAACATTTATTAGACTTGAGACTTTTAATTAGTTTCAAAATATTTGATAACGTGGGATCAGTTAATGAACAGCATTTTTTAGATAAAGCAAAATGAGGTTGTTTTTTTTTTAAAGATTAACAAAGAAAAAAGCATAAAGAGACTTTTGAGCAGGTCGGGATCTTAACATGTCATAGCAATAAGTGGCTTCACAATGGCACTTAATGACGGTTTTACTTTGAAAGGAATGTTGAATGACACCGTGGATTTAAAAAAAAAAAAGCTACAAAACTCCAAGAACATTTTTTTTTTGAATGAATAAGGGGGACATTTTGTTTTGAGCCACTGTTTTTAACATCAACAAAATACTGAAGCATGAACCTTGGCAACGTTCCTCAAAGAAGAAAAAAATAAAAAATAGAAAAAACAATTTTTCAGTTTTGAACATTGAATACAGACTTTCTCAGTAAAGTGCAACCAGAGAAAGCTTCTTGTAAAATTATAACTGGACAAATTATCTGGACTTTCAGTCTAAGTAAATAACAAAGAGGTGTTTATTTTGGAATCAAAATGCCAAGTTCTTTTCATTTTACTTTGTGAAAATAGTTGAAAAAGTTTTTACATACAAATTATCTCACAAAATAAAAACTGTGATAAACTTAACAGCAGAATTTTTTTAACTAATACATACTTTTTTCAGCAAGACCATGATGAGTGAGTTTGTCACTTTGTGAAACCAGCACTGGAACTGAAGCTTGAACCATTTAACAACAAGTAGGACATTTCCAAAAAGAAAGCATTGGTTTTATATCAAATCAGAATTATTTATGTTACTGAAAAAGATTTGAGCGCACTGAAAACCCTTTATTACGGTTATGACCATGCCAGAGAACTCTTTAAAGTTCACAAATGAGAGGCTTTAATATTTAATTTTAAAAAATGCGTTAGAAATACTGAATATCTACCCTTTTTTTTAAGTCAGAAAATTGTGCTGGATCTTAAAAATAATAACGTTAGTAAAAGTTATTTCTTGATTCCATGATTGTTGCAGTACAGTACTTGCAAGTAATGCGACCCCATTTCTGACATGTTAAGGTCATTGTATACAATGTAAATAAAAATAGGCAATAATTTACCATTTTTATAGTGTCATATTTCATTCACACAAGAACAAAGTAAACAAATCTTCAAACTGGGGAACCATAGTAAAATAAAATAAAATAAAACAGTAAATATATTCTATGCCAGCAACAAATCTTGAAAAAATGTTGATGGGAAATAAAGTAAGTGATACAAATAGGAAACAACAGCAGAAGCATTTTGCAACAAATTAGGTTAACTGGCTAAACATGAGTAAAATGGCTGTGAATTAAAAATGCTTTTTTTGAGAAGCTGAATCTGTTAGAAGTAACAATAGGCAGAGGAGCTTCACGAGACAACAACAAAAAAAACTGTCTAAAATAGTGGAACAATTTCTGAGTAATGGTCCTCAATGGGAAATTGGGAAAACTTTTGGCTTTCCATAATCTATGGTTCATAATATATTCAAAGGATTTCAAGGATCTGGAGAAACCTCTGAGTACCAACGACAAAGCTAAAAGCCAAAACTGAATATTTGTATCACCATGCAGAAACTCTGCAGTCTTTTCTGGAACAAGTTTCTTTAAAATTGACTGAGGCTGAATGGAAAACTGTTCTGTGGTCAGACAAATTCAAATTTACATTTTGAAAACCACTGATGCCATCCAATTTGTCAATCGACGTACAGTTCAAAACCCTGCCTCTCTGATGGTATGGGGGTGCATTAATACCTAAAGCATGGGCAGCTTACACATTCGGAGAGGTACAATCATTGCAGAAACATATACAATAAGTGGTCACTCATATATTCGGGGGTTCGGTTCCAAACCCACCTGCAGTAAGTGAAATTCTATGAAGTAGCAACGTTATATATTTATTTATTATGTATACATATTTTACGGTTTTAGAAATGCTTCCCACGCTTGCAATGTCCTAAACTCTTAAACTTATGTCATTTTAACAACATACATACAGCAATATATGTAGCTACTAAATTTTACTTACAGGCTGAGCAGAACAGCAGCGGATCAGCTTGTTTCCGGTCTGGTACTAAAATGTACTTACTAGCGTGTCCCCACTTGGAGGTCCTTGCCATTGGCAGGTTGAAAGAGATGTAAATGGTCCCGTCGAGCTTTAGATGGACCACTGGACCTACTACACTCATGTGTGTTCACTCAGAGGTCCATGTGGATGAACTACTAGCTCTACAGATTCACTGATGGGTCTGGAAGTCTAGTTCTGCCCTGGTTCTGGTCTGGTTTGGTTGGTTATGTGCTGCTTCTCTGCATTGGCTGGACACCAATCAGATCAAAACTTAACTTCTGTTTTCGTTTTTTCAGCAGAATGAAACGAGGCTTCTGGGCAGGGCCCTGTTGCCTTCTGGGAAATGTGGTTGTTATCAGTCTCAATCATGTGAGTAATATTAAAGTTGACAATCATGTGTCCTTGTGTGTGCAATATTTTGGACTGTACGTTCACAAAACATGATAGAGCGAGTCTGCAGAAGTCGAAATGCCACGTGGTGAGGGACTGCTCTATACAGGTTTTAAATATACTCTCTAAAATCATAGATATACTAGATATACTTTAGATGTACTCTTGTTCAGCAAAGACTGTAATTCAAAGCAACTTATTTTTCTTCTTAAAAAGTTGTACAGTTTTTTTTTACTTTAAACGTTTGGCATGTTCACAACATTCCTCTGTGAATAAATTGTTTATGTATGCGATTTGGAAATCACTGTGTTCTATTTGTATTCATTCAGTTAACTCAACCGTCCAGATTTGTTGGCAATAGGGTCATAATAATAAAAATAAATAAATTTTAAAAAATGTGCTCACTCCCGGTGCTCACTCGTTCTTGTTCAGAATAGTCAACACAGTTGTTGAAGTACTATACAAAAGTGTACTTTCAACAATCGTGGTGCCTTTAGTCGGTCAGATACTGTAAAAGTGACAGACTGTGCTTGTTAAAAGTGGTGTTTGGCGTAAAGAGCACTTGTGGAAAACTGTAAAGTTTCATGTGATGATGACTTTTTTAGATGCATTTTGTTGCGTAACACACATGCAATAAAACACATACATTAACAAATATACGTAACAAAACAATACATAGCATTCACATATTCACCTATCTTTTGAGCTCATGGTGATCTAATTTAATACATTCCAACGTCTGCTCAATAGGGTTGGGTTTATTTTTACTTTTACTCTTCATATATTTTTTGGCATCATGTCACTTTTGTTGTTATGTGACAGAGTCAACCTTTCCCTGCTGTTCAGAGCAATTCTGTGAAAACACAGAAGAGAAGCCTTGTCTTATACTGCTGCTCTACCAAAAATAAGTTGCTACCAAAATACCCTGCACACATCTCTGGGTTTTAAATCATGAAGCTTACACTTAAAACACGAGGAAATGGAAAGCTGTGTCCCAACCGTTTGGTCGATGAGGATCCTTGAAATAACACAAAGCTAAAAGAAAAATGGCTTTTTGAAAATGCATGGGCGGCTGAAAGCTTTGAGCATCCCCTTACATCGTGTAAGACAAGAAAGCATTAAAAACATTCCTTATTTATTTGTTTATTACCACGAGACTGTGCTGTATTTGCAGAGCTAATAATAGATTTTTACTGACTTAATAAAGAAATTAATTTGCTCACTTTCTGCTGATCAGCTTGCAACAGCAAAACAAGAAAAGTGCGTCCACATAAAAGCAAACGCACACGCTCACAGTCTTCTCCCACCATTCCTGTTTGTTCAGAGAAATTAAAGATGACAGGGAAGAGCAAATCTTTCTACAGAACAGTGCTCCTGCTCTTTGAATCCAAATGAGGCCATTACCTTCTTCACCCATTCTTCTTTGGCTTTCCTCCACCTCCCTCTCCTCCTCTCCTTTGTCCTCTTCTTGAAGTTATTTCATTTCCTTGTGTCTTGTATTCCTCAGCATCATTAACAACCACTGCTCCCCCTTTATTTCGTAAAAGTATATATATATATATATATATATATATATATATATATATATATATATTTTTTTTTTTTTTTTTTTTTTTATANNNCCTTATGATTCTTGTACAGTTCTCCAGTATTTGCTATATAGGAGAAAAATAAATAGTGTTTTGGCAAAAAAAAAAAAAAAAAAAAATGGCAGATGCAGTTTGAAAATGATTTAGTGGGTGTAACTTTTGCTAAACATAGATCAACTCCAGGAAAATCTGTAAACATTGCTGCTTTAAAGCAAACCTTTCAAAGATCAAATGGTAAAGTTATTCCCAGAAGAACCTGCAGAATCGCTATTCTTCCTTGCACTTTATATTCCTTTTCCAGCCCTCGCATTTTTTTTCCAGTACAATTCTCTTTTTCTTCTCAACCTCCCCCTCCTTGTCTTTCATTTCTTCTTTTCGTCACTTAGCTCAATTATCCTCCATCTTGTCTAACTTTTCCTGTGCTTACTTTTACTGCCCTTCCTGCTGTTCACACCTTTGAAATATGACTTTCTAAATGAATTCCTGAAACCTTGGTGCAGAGATGATGCTAATGACAGGCAATTACTACGAAGCAGAACTCACTAATGGACTTTTACCATCGTTTATCTCCAGCTGATTTTACCGCACTCCTTTTTTTATGACGAGGGAAGTGGAGAATGGGACCACAGTGAGGGTGAGCTATAGGAAAACTTCAGAAAAGTGTGACGAAACTTGTGAAATCAACTTACAACATAATGAAAAAGCTGTGTGGAAAAATCTAAAAGTGAACTAAATTTGAAGTAATTACACCAGTCAATTTCAAATAAAGTGAAGTGGAAAGCTTTCTCACATTGGGGAAGGGGAAAATATAAAACCAAAGAATAAACCCAAGAAATAAAAAAAGGACAAAAAAACAGCAGGAGAAGTACAACTTATGACCTCAGGCATGGTGACCTTTTTTCATCAGTTGAAAAGCTGTTACACTGATACCACTTTGGATAATCTTTGACATTTAATGCTTCTAATTACACATAATAATGTCAAACAAACAAAAATTAAAATAATTAAGGGCCAGCAAAAAACAGTTTAAAGTGCATTTGAATATTCAAAAAGCATGTAAATTCTTACTAGGCTTTCTGGACACACATGAGCAGTGTTTAGAAATATAATTCAGAAAAACAAGAAAAACCCTAAGAAACTGAACACAAAGTGAAACTTGGACATTCATCCAACCTTTATTTAGGCAGGTTAATCCCACTGAGCCTCGGGGACTCATTTACAAGAGAGACCTTGTATCAACAAAGAAGGATGACAACAGCGACAACAATAGACAGTCAGAAGAGAGGCATACAGATTTTTTAACAAGTTAAAAAATATGTCAAAGTAGCAAAACAGATAGATTACAAGGCAAATGTAGAAAACTAAAAACAGGAACATATCTGCATTGGTTCTTGCCAGGAGTCCAACAGATTCTTCAGAGAGGACAAGGTCGAGAGCTTCAGATCTTTTAGTAAGATATTCCAGGAAGCAAGAGCAGTGTAGGAGAAGGCATTTTTGCCAAGTTCAGTCCTCACTGAGGGAACACTGCAGGTAATCATGTCCTGAGAGCGCACGCTGTAGCTGCACTC
>JARVGQ010000002.1:14319950-14330181 GCA_031762355.1 Hypsolebias martinsi | reverse complement strand
AAGCTCTTGACTGTAGATACAAATGCATAAAGTGGGACAGTTACTGCTGCAAATCTATGAAACTATTGCTTCAATGTCAGTCACTTCTTCCAAATAAGGTTCATGTTTTCTTTGGCTAATGTTAAAAAAGAACTGTTTGCTTTGCTTGCTTGCTTTTAATCAAATCAGAATCAGCTTTATTATCATTGCACTGAAGCACAAAAAAATTACATTTCAGTACTGCCCAGCTGAGAAAAACATAAACAGACATGGGGAGACGGAGGTGACTGAGGGCACCGGCCTCAAGAGGAGCAGCCTTTTTTTTAAATGAGGAAAAAAGAAACATGAGAGAAAGTGTAGGTGTAAAAAAAAAAAAATAAAATAAAATAAAATCTTGCACTGTGTCCTACAGGGGATGACATCATAATGCATTTATGCATGAGGAGGCCAACGAGGGCAGTGAGTTGTCCGAGGACACTGCCAGAACATTCCATAGTCCTGATAAAGATGGCACAGCGTCTATCAGCTGACTCAACTCTGACACAGATCCACAGATGTCATCGGGAGGGTCAGGCAGACTTTGCTTGAATTTCCATGTTTGCTTTCATAGCTCTGCTGGTTTAGCTCACTGGTGATTCCAAACAACCAAAGTTTGTGGTCACACCACCAGACCAAGCTTTTAGCCTTCTCCAAGGTTGATTCCTTCCCGACTGTGTGTCCCAGGAGCCGCAAGTGGCCTGCGATTCTCAGAAATAGCATCCAGCTCACGGCTCAGCTCATGCAGTGCCTGAGTCTGAAATCTTAGCACTCGTTACATTCCTTCACACAAGGCAGGCAGCCTTACAAATGCCAGAACTGCTGCTGCTGTCTTCCGAATTTGTTGATATGCCAGAAACCTGCCAACTCCAAAAAGCAGAAATCCGGTTATCATAAATCCAATTATGTACTTGTCTTCTACATCCTAAGCAGACAATACCGATAGACACACCACTGACCAAAGGAATCCATAGTGTATCCAGCTGCAAGTGTCCCTTCAGGGCATGAGGGCTCTCCTTCGCCCTGTCTTCTCATCAAGAACATTTTCTCAGTTGCATTGAGGGACCAGCTGACCAGATCCATAATTTACAATTCAGAAGATATGTAGTGTGAGGCTTCAATAGGAATCACAAGAATAAGAGAAAAGCAGGAGGGAGGAAAGAGCAAGAGGGAAAAGCACCCGTCCTTGTCAAGAGCAAGCAAGAAGATTGTTCGTTAATCATTTGTTGTTAATTTTTATTTCAACTGATTCATTATCAATCAATGGTACAATTATAAAGAAGCCAAAAATAATTTTATCACTTCGTCAAATTAAAAACAAACCAAGTCTGATTCCATGCTCAGACTAAAAAATAATAAAGTAGATATAAATTTAAATTAACTATACACTGCTGGTGATAATTGCAAAAGCAAAGTTTTTTGGCTTTCCACTGTGGGATGGCGTGTGCTGCCTGTTTTCAGAGTGAATTTGGGAGTAAATAAAGATAAAAACATTTCTTCTTCTCTAAACTGGCAGTGTGACACATTTTTTTCCCAGGAAATCTGACCTGCTTAGAAAGTGAGATATTTTCAGACCTAGAGGGCTCATAACAATGTGACAGTATATTGTGTATTTTCCTCAAGCTTTTTATTATTATTATTATTATTGTGTGGGTGGGAGGGTGTGTGGGGGGGGGGTGGGGGAAGTATGCCCCCCTTTAATCATAACTCTCAAATGGGATTCATGTCACAAATGTTTTCAACTTGCTCATCTGAAACTTGTTCTAACTAAAGCCTGCAGAGAGTCCTCCAGAAGCTGAATCCGACCTTAAAGCACAAAAATCGTGTGGTTTTTTTTCTACATTGCTCTAATTTGCATTATAAGAAAAAAAGTTAAAACAGAAAAAGAAGACTTTTTGATACATCTATGTTTCACTTTAACCCTCAGGAGATTCTGAATGGGTTAGAAATTATAACTTAGTAAGCTCACAAAGCCATTGTATCAACTTAACATTGATAAAGCCAATAATCAAAACAAATGCTCTTTATTATAAGTATCTTATTTTATTAAAATCCATTTAATAATAATAAAAACAGTGGTCTTTATTTTATAATTCAGCTGAGTCAGAATAGGTAGTTAGTCTGTCAGATTGCCGTCCATATGTTTAGTACAGAGAAACTAAAAAACACTAATTATCAGGCATACCGGTACTCTATTTATTCGATATGCCAAAACATGCTGCAGCCCTGGGGCCAGTTCTGCAAATGTGCAGGAATAACTCAACAGCAAGACAAATGCATTTCCCATGCAGTTCAATACTTTACAGACTTAGAGACTTTTTACCTAATTTATAGACATTAAACATTCCCAAGTAGAGGAAGTAATAATGTCCTAAAAAGGCTTATGTCTAGGAAAGGGAAATTAAGGGAAATTAAATCTAATAAAGAGCAGAGCAAGCTTGTCAGTGCTTTGGCTGGTTGGTGTAAAATCTGAGGATTTTTTTTTTTTCAAAGTCAAACTTAGAAGTCTGAACAAGTTGCTGTGATTCTGGCAACAAATGGAGGACAAGCAGACATAGGTCAAGTGAAGTAGGCACGTATGGGCACAAATTATGGTCATAAATGTTTTGTATATGCAAATAGTTTTGTATTCTTGTAAAATAAACATGATTCGTGCATGCGTAGATAGAAATTTGTATGTGTAAAAACGATTTGCCAAAAAAATCATTACACAAGTTACTTTTTTGTTTGTTTGCGAAAGTCTGTTTACAGATATGATACCTAAAACTAAGTGTAAATTTCTTCCTGTGAGTTTCATTTTACATGTACAAAATTTTCACAGATTTTTCTTCCTCTCAGCTGATTGGTTTGTGTCATAATAATCACAAATTTAACAATCCAATCAGAGAACAGATGGGTATGGCTGTCAGGGGGATGGCGCTTTACTGAGCTGTAAGTCCTGGGATAGTATTACGTTATGGTTTAGTGGAACAAAAACAAAATCATTGTCCAGATATATATTTCTGAAAATCCCGTTTGGTTACTATGGATAGCTTTCAGTCATGTGACCTGCTAGCAGTGATGTGCAGTCAGTGAAGACAGGTGAGGCAGTGCTGAACCTGCCATCATGACAAGTAAAATACTAACAATGATAAGAGAAAATACATTTGACCACTCGACTGTTCAATTAAACTGTTTACTGAATTATTTCAACACTTCAATGGTCAAATCGTGGAATTTATGCATTGTCTGATCAAACATGGAAGAAATGCGGGGTGAGGCGGTGTAGTGCTCTGGTTCACCTCTTGTAGTGAAGTGTCATATACAATATATGTCGGCGCATGCCCATTTCTGTCTCTCTTTATACCACCAATACAGTATACTTATTTTATTACACATGCTGATGTTCTACAGTCGGTCTAATATATTAAATGAATGTGTGTGACATATTTCTTCTTTCATATTAGTCATAACTGCACAGTTAAAATGCACAGGGTGAGGCAGAAAGTACCTTGCCGGAACGATAGGGGGCAGTGCTGCCCCATAATGACAATGAAGCAGGTGCAGTCACTGTGCGTTCTTCTGCTACGCAGAGGGGCAGAGGTGTAGCAATTTTTTTCATATACCCTTTATTTATCCTTCATCTTAAAATAAAAGTAAGATAACACATGCTTATTTTTTGTATTTATTTAAAAAGAGAGGATGACATTGGCCAATCAGCTGAGAAGAAGAAAAATCCATTCAAAATTCATACTTGTAAAATGAAACTCATGGGAAGAAATGTACACGTAGTTTTTGGCTTCATATGTAAACAGACTTTGCAAAAAAAAATTGGTAACTTGTGCAATTTTTTTTTTTTTTTACAAATACAAATCATTTTTACACATACAAATTGAAACTCCTGTACATGCACCAATCACATTTATTTTACAAGGTTACAAAACTAATTTACAAGTACAAAATATTTATGACCAGAATTTGTGCCTATAGGGGCATGGAGGGTGGTGATTCAGGTCCGACAACACACGTGTTTGTAACAACCCCACAACCGAAACATGTCCCCTTGGCCATGCTGGTGTGTGTTTATTAGTGTGTAACTGTTTGAAACATTTTATTGAATTTGACTCATCTAACTTGTTCCTGTTTGTTAATTATTTGTTTGTTAAAATGTATTATTTTTATGAACCCCCTACAGGGTTTTATTGGCCAGTGGGAATTCAAACTCTTCTAGTGAGCTAATATCAGTCAGCCACTACCTCTAATTTTCAGATACAGGTGAACTACTTTTCTGACCTACAGTACAACAACAAAAAAAGCCATTAAAATATTTTCTGGTGACACTTGCTCGAGGTGGAACTGAAGCCTGCTGCGGAGAGTCACTTTGAAAAGTGAGTGTGTGATTCCCAATGGGACTTCTTTCTGTTTTGCAGCATTATCACTGCAATGCTCTGAAAGAGGCCAGGCAGCACTATTCGTCAATTAAATAGGCATAATCCAGTACAATGCACTGTTGTCCACCTGCTTCATGTCGATTCTCACCCCAGGGTGCTGGATGGTCATGAAAGCAGTGCAATCAAAGAATATGATTGCCATCATGCAACCACTTCTCTGGGAGTGAATAAACCCCCTGGAGCTAGAGCATCATGAAACTGTCTATGGCTGCAGAAAATAAACAGGATTTAGTTAAAACAGAATACAAAAAAAAAAAAAAATATTATTACCTTTATTTCACTTAACTATTCAAAAAGACTAAATGAGGGCTGAACACTGGCCTGAATGGGGAAAACATAAATCAGTGTCAAGAGATATTTCTGTGCTGCATATTGTTTCACTTCTTTCTTTCTTTTTTACAGTCTGTTTTCACTTGTTCCCTTTTGTGCCATACAGGTGGAATCTGCACTCTCTCGTCAGGAAATAGTAAATTTCAACATCTAGCTTTCGTTTATTTTTTTTTTTTCAGTGTGCAGCTACAACACAGCAGGATAACAGCAGTTCCAATGGGTTTTCAGTTGTGTTTTCTTAGTGGAAATATTTCATTGCACAGTAAAGGTATGGGCTTTTTTTAGTACATTTTGATTGAGTGGTTTGACTCATTTTAAAAATGCCATAATAGCCATGCTAAATTCTAGTTTTTAAGTTATTTAGTGAATGTTTATTTGTAAACTGTTGTTTCAGCTGCTCCCCTTTTCAGGAGTTACCACAGTGAATGACTCAAACCTGCAGTCTCAGGATTACAAGACTTATGCACTGACCACTGAGCTTCTGCAACCCCTTACTTGAAAATTAATAAGAATCAATAAAACTGTGTGCTGGTGAGAAATAATAAAAAGAGGAGGAATTTAAAAAATAGTGAATAAACGCCTAATAGTTTACAAAAAGCAGTAATCTATGAGACTTTCTTTTTTGATGTGCTTTGATCTGCTCCATTTTGTTATGCCACAAATGACAAAAATTCCATAAATGGAGCTCATTTACCTTCAAGACGTTTGATTTATTTTGTTTCATCAATCAGTCAATCAATCCACATTTATTTATAGAGCCCTTTACAACAACAAAAATGTGACCACAGTACAAATGTTAAAATGGACTGTAAGGGGAAAAAATGCTAGATTGCCACTATGAATCAAGGTTTTAAGGTTAGATTCAACAAGCCATACACCGATGTACCCCGTTGTTGAATGATTTGAATAGTGAACATTTGTAGTTTTTGAGATGAGTGTTTTTCTGGACTGGAAGTAACCAGGGGGTGCACGTAAACCTTAATGTTTTTTATACAAGATACTCAAGTGAGTTAGACTTTGTATAAAAAGAGAGGTAGGATTTTTTTTTATTTTTTGCTTTCCCAAGGCAACACAGAGCGACAGATTCTGGCAAGAGAAAGGAACAATATTATCCACCACCATGGTGGAGCCAGGGGGTGGCCAGTGGTGGGCTTGGCCACTTTTGGCCAATCAATCTTCTGTCACCTTGAACATCTGAGGAAACTATACTTTTAAGCAATTAAAAAAAACTAGAAAGCATAGTTTCTTCAAGTTATTGGAGTGGCTAGTTTACATATACAGTATATGTAGTGGTGGCCATCTTGGATTTTAACTCGGCAAACCAATATTTGATGGTGACATTCTTCTTTTGTAGTTTTTGTAGTTTTCTTTTCTGTATTGCCTGGTTGCTGATGGCTGGCTTCCCCACTTTACTGGTGGACTCTTGACCGAGGCTGCAAGGCTTACCTGTCCAAAGGTGATTGGCCGGAGGAGTCTTGAACACCACCGCCCAACCAACAGCAACTGCCAGTGAGGAAGCCAGAAGAATGAGGAGGATCATAAAAGCCCTGCCCTTCAGTCAGTGCTGCTGTGCGGTATGCCAATCTTTGGTGGTGCAGCCAAATTGTGGTTTCCAACTGTGTCTTGCTTTGTTTTATTGGTTGTGATAGATTGTGACCTTTGTTTGTTTGGTGAGTGGTGGAGCCACTTGTGCTCGTGTGATCATTGTTAGCTGGGGTTATGTATTTTGTTTGGATTGGAAAATTTTTCCCTTTTGTTTTCAAGTCTGTTAATTTTTCAGAACATGAAGTTAATCTTGTTGTTTTCAGTTAATTTGTGTGAAGAATGCCAGCCATTGCTATGTTTTGTTTAGTATCTTGAAGACAGACTAAAAATACATTGTCACTTTAATTTTTTTTTCCACAAATGTTTGGGTCATGTCATTTATTTTGCATCCACAGCGAGCCGGGACGTAACAGTTACGCCTAGATGGAGCCACACACCAAACTGGAAGTCTGCACGCTGCTTATTTTTAAAGTTATCAAACTCACGAGATGGACAGTCAGATGGACGGAGGGTTTTTCCAGCCACCCTCTGCTCGGCGACAGGAGTGGGGTGGATGAGATAAAGTAGGAGTGATATGCTCACGTCTGAGAGAGTTGGTTTAAATACATTCAAAACCAGCCCATTGGCTATTTTTTTTTTTTTAATCCTAATAAGGGTCACTTGTGTTTATATTTATTAATCAGATCATTCTTAAGCCTTCAGAAATGCAGGTGACATTTGTGGACAAGTATAAGATGTTTGAAAATCCGATATGTAACATTAAAAGAAGTTTAGTTCTACATGTTTTTCATTATTGTATTTATTTTCTTGTTGTTTCCCAGCCACTTGAGTGTAAAATTCTTGTTGGGTTTTGTCGCCTGCACATTCTGCTAAAGGCCTCCAGTTTGGTGACATTCTTAGGGTGCACACTCCTGAAGTGTGACAGATGGAGACAAACCTCTGAACTTTAATCTGCTGATTGTATTCTTGTGTTTCTATGTTGGAATATTTGTTTGTTTGTCCTTTATTATTGTTAATGATGGTGTAATGTTTGCTTCAAGAATTTATTAGTGGTACATGATAGACATATTTTCTCATAAAACTGGTCAAATGTTTTGCATGAGTTTTACGTTTGATCAATGAAGGCAGAAAATTCTATTAAATGCATAACTTGCTTCCAGAACTTAAAATTCTGGATGTGTATGATTGTCTATTTTACAGCCATTGTTTTCTAACTGGATGGACTGAATGACTTCTAATATTCTGCATGTTTAATTTAGGCTCTAAAAGAAAACTCAAACAACTTTTTATCTAGCCCAAAACTTTTAAATACATTAGAATAAATGCTGAGGTCAATGTGCTGTTAGTTTAATGTGAATGTAAAAAGTTGTTGTGCTGTGCAAAACTTTATGCCCTAAAAGCAATTTCATCTAGGAGGAAATTCATTAACGTTTTATTATGATGTACATTAGGAAGAGAAGGACAAATCACTTGTTTAAACTGCATTCTGATTTGTGAGCACAATGTTGTTTAGTAATCTGCCACAAAAAAACAATATACTGAATCCAGCGCTGGTATTGGATGTCAAGGTTGAGATTTATTAAATAAAATTACAATCAAAAACAGAATAATAAATTATAAAACAGAATTCTGGTTTCATCTTCCTGCATGTTGAACAAAAAGTAGAGTGGTTTCTATTGTCCTGCAAAACAACTGCAAAACTATTACGAGGTCCGGGGAAGAAAAAAAAACTGATTCACAGACGACAGAAACTTCATTAAATCTTTTATTTGCCACGTTTCATAAATTTCTTAACATTTAATGTGCTACCAGTCAAATTCAGAAGAGAATTTCAAATCCTACTTCAACATACAAAGCTCTCAGCAGCCCAGCTCTTATCTGACAAAGCTTTTATTGTTCCATATTTTCCCAAAAGAGCACTTCCCTTCTAGATTTCAGGTTTACTTGTGGTTCCTAGAGTTTCTATAAATGGAATGGGAGGTAGAGCTCTCAGTTATCTGGTGGAACCAACATCCAGTTTCGGTTTCCTAGACTTGCCTTTTTGATAAATCCTATAGTTAGGGTTGACGTAGGTTTCCTAAGCTATCTTTAAGTTATGCTGTTAAGGTTCCCACAGTCGGGTGTACCGTGTGTACTCCGTGAGCCACGCGTAAACTGCACGCACTGTCCGCAGATGGTTGAGACTTCATACTCGAGTGTACACCCTGATGGGCTGCAGCCAGCTCTGCAGGCAAGGGGCGTTTTGCCTTTGGGACAAACTGAGGTCACCGATTGGTCATTTGCTGACAAGCCTATTGGATTGATTGACAGGGTGCAACAACAAAAAACTAGAGCTGCCGGCAGCCCTGGGTAGAGGCAGCTGCCAGCCCTGGAGCAGCGGTGTTCTGTTGTTAATAAAAGTTCTAAAACAAAAAAAAAAAAAAAATTATAAAAATAAATAAATAAATAAAAAAACAGGGAGCGCTGACCTTGCAGCCCACACATCAGACCAGCCCACCAGGAAATCTCCTGACACTCCCACAGCCACACCAGGTCTGATTTTAATTCTCTTGTGACAAATTCCTTCATTTCTCACAAGTTCAGTCATGTCATCAACGGATGAGGAGGAAGAGATTGCTTGCTCTTGGGAAAAAGAAAAGGCCATTAAACCAGATCACGGATGAAAAAGGGGAATTAATACATTGGTGTCACATACAAAACAGTCCGTCGCCGGGCAGTTTATTTTTGACACTGAGTGCGTGTATGTGCTTGTAAAAATTGATCTTTGCATGGACATGGCTTGCGGATGTCCGCTTCGACTCCACACTGAGTCTAATCAGGTTTGCACGTGCACGGACCTCTGCGGAATGAAGTATGCCCAAGTATGTGAGAGCCTTAGGCTTATAGTGCTGGAGGACAAACTGACCACTCTGCTTCTGTTTTTAATTGCTCTGATGTTCATGTTTGTATTTGTAAGTATTAACATGCTGTTGTTGTTTTTGTCTCTCTTTCCATGTTTGTCTATATTAGAGTTGCATTTGTGTCTAAAAAAATCTGACCCGGCCCCAGCCCGTAGCCATAATTTCCAAACCCCACCAGATCTGACGAATTAATAATTACAGGTCCGAACCTGAAAAAAACCCTGAACATTTTTAATTAAGATTTGACTGCGTATAGTTAGTAACTGTCAGCTGATGAACGTGGCTGAGTAAAGGGGCAGAATATCGGAGCTGAGGAGCCATCAAAGCGCATTAAATGCTTCCCCTGCTTCTGCCTACATTGGCCCCTGCTCTGTCATGTCGAATACTTTGCAATCGCACTTGTTTGGTTTGTCGGCTGTGCACGTCTGCTGAGTGCAACGGCTGAACAATTGGGCTGATGGATTGCTGGCGGTAGTCCATCTGAAGCTTAACTGAACTTTTGATCCCTTTCAACGCTGGTCAACATGTAATGAAAATGGCCGCGTGTGACTTTGTGTTTGTATGGCAAGCCATGTTGCCATGTAATTGGATTGTCAGCCACGCGCGTCCACTGTGCAATGAAAAGCCCAACACCGACCCTGCCCGCCCATTAAGCACATTATTATGGACTGGCCGGATCTGAACTTGGGTTGGGCAAGGCTGGGCTCCTGGTTCGGGTTAGAAATGACAGTGCTAGTCTGTATTGCTTTCCTGTCCTCTCTAACCCCAGCCAGTTGATGCTGGCTGCTCATCCTGAGCCCTGTTCTGCTGGAGGTTCCTCCTGTTAAAAGTGAGGTTTTCCTTCCCACTATCACCAGTGTGCTTGTTAGTTAGTTAGTTGCTTGAGAGGTGTGTGTATTATTTAAATTTGCTGAACAAATAGATACATTTACAACAGTGACGTGCGGTGAGGTTCATGGCTGGTGAGGCACTGACCATCACAATCAGATCTGTAAACATATGAAAAAAAGG
>JARVGQ010000002.1:14232588-14242755 GCA_031762355.1 Hypsolebias martinsi | reverse complement strand
TAATGCTTTCTAGTGATAATTCTTACAGCTCTTTTCTGTAAAACAAAAATAGGCTTTGTAATTGTTTTACACGCTTTTCCCCAAACATCAATACAATAGATTAAGTGTGGAACAATGATTGTGTTATACAACAAATACAGAGTTTTATCATTTAATAAGACTCTGACTTTGTACAGTACTGCAATAGATTTAGCTATTTTTATTCTTACAGAATTCGTGTCAGAGTCAGAGAGTCTTTATTGTCATTGTGATGTGATGTGTCCCTGACAGTTTGTCATCAATGATAACACCCAAAAATTTCACCTCACTAACTCTTCAAATCGCAACACACTCAATTTTAAATGGAACATCAACAGTTTTCTTTTTATTACTGGATATCATGTGATTAGTTTTATCTAGATTTAATGATAATTTATTAAGTTTAAACCAAGTTTGTATTTTTAGCTAATTCTGTCTTCATCAGCAAATTTTGATGGCAATTAAAGACCATTACATTAACACAAATTACACTGTGTATAGTGTGTTACCATGGAAACTATTTGCATTAATTTGATAATGTGCATTTTATTTTTCTGTCCATCCATGCATTATGTCTACCCGCTTCTTCCGTTTTGGGTCACGAGGGTCACTGGTGCACATATCCAGCAGTCACTGTGCGAGAGGCGGGGACACCCTGGACAGGTCTCCAGTCCATCACAGGGTCACAGACAAGCGAGACAAACAACCAATTACTCTCTCACTCACACCTAGAGACAATTTAGAGTTACCAGTCAGTCTAACATGCATGTATTTGATCTGTGGGAGGAAACAGGAGTACCCGGAGAAAATCCATGCATGCATGGAGAGAACATGCAAACTCCACCCAGGATTTGATTCGTTGACCTTCTCACTGACAGGCAACAACCCTACTGACTGAGCCACTTAATTTTTTTATTTGTTTACTTTTTTGTTCAAATATTAAACTTAAAATTTCTCATGCGTTTTATCATTGTTTGTAGTCGAGTAAGGCTGTCCTCCTTTATGGTTCTTGTGGGTCCTTCTTTGGTTGACAAGGCCGATCCTGGAGCCACATGTTTTAATACAATGTGGACAGGGGTAACTAGTGAGGAATGCTTTGAGTTTATGGAAGTTCTCTCCTACAAGGCAGATGTCATTGTTGTGTGGTGCGTCACTCTCTCTCAGACCAGGGTTCTCCGGGTCACCCTATGGTTGCAGCGTTCTCCCAGGTTCTTGAGGTCTATATGGATCATTGTGTTTTGTGACGACAGTGACTGAACTAACTGCACTTCTGAAGTTCAGTTTTACAAATTAAGAGCTTTAGGATCAGCTGTTTTCGCTTAATTTGCAGTCAAAGCTGCACTTGTTCGTTCATACAACAAAAAAGTTTGTGGTAAATGACCTAAAATTCAATCCTTTTTATATTCATCATGCCCCTCAGTTCAAACAACTTTTCAAGAATGGGTGTCCTACTTTGTGCAGAAGATTGGTGGCGCATAAAATGTCTACTTTTATGTGTGCCCACATAATCTGAAGAGGAAACTCTGGGTTAACGTAACAAGATCACACACATGGTCAAAGACTTGTTGGTTCTAACTGGAGTTTTGCTGAGACAGCTAATTTGCAGTAAGCATGTCCTTCTTGCACTTGATTCTTGGTGCATCGCGTACACCGTCGTTTTACTCTCAACAACAGCATGAAAAATACTAAATGGTTAGTTTTAGCATACTTCAGGGCCCAGTTCATGATTATTTTGAACATAAAAAACTACCTAAAACATCTGAGAAATGCAATATAACAGACACTTCAAGCTGATTTGACAAAATGAAAGTTGGTAAAACCGCTAAAGTTTGATTTTCCTTTATAAACACAACCAGCAATGTACTTGTTGTTGGACGGTTGTTGTTGGACGCTGTCTATCACGGTGCGCTAAGACTCATAACTGGATGTAATTACCATTCCCACCATTGTACCCTGTATTTACTGGTTAACAGGTCATCATTAACTTCATTCAGACTCTGACACTGGTACATTTTCATCTTTAAATCACTTCTTGGTCTGCTGCCTTGAAATATCTCCTCCTACATGTCACTGTGTGAGTGCAGCTACAGCGTGCGCTCTCAGGACATTGTTACATGCAGTGTAATTACATGCAGTGTTCCCTCAGTCCAAACTGAACCAGGCACTGCTCCTACTCTGCTCCTGTAACCTGGAACACCTTGCAAAAAGATCTGAAGCTCTCAACCTTGACATCTCTAAGTGGCTTCAAGCATCTGCTAAGTTCATGGCAAAAACCAACGCAGACATGTTCCTGTTTTTAGTTTTCATATCGCTCGATAATGCAGCTGTTTTGGTTTGTTTTTAATAGCATTTTCTTTCATTTGTCTAACTCAGTTTATGTTTTCTTTTACGAATGTCTACCGTTGTTCAAATCAGATCTCTTGTAAATGAGCCCTGAGGCTCAGTGGGATTAACCTGCGTAAATAAAGGTTGAACAAATGAAAACTCTGCTGTTCAGTTTAGAGTACGTGTTAGATTATTGTTGTATTATACAATTTACATTCAAGAATAGAGTGTCACATGTAATAAACCTCTCTAACTAGCCCTCTGCTTGTATTCACATTGTGTATAAATAGAACCTATATTTACAACACCATCTACAAACATAGCCAGAGGCTTTAACCAAGATTTCCTTTTTTCTTCTTCTTTTCTTAAACCACTTCCCTGGCTTTCCCCTACTCCTGGTGACGACATTCTGTTGGAATTCACTCCTTGTGCTGGTGGTGCTCTCAGAGAGAAATAGACTTTGTTGCTTAGATCTCTGTGCTCTGCAGCTTGTAACCAGGACCATTTGGTGTCTCATTTCGCTAGACTCTCTGTATTTGCTTGTGTTTTTCTTCCTTGTATTTGTTTCCCCTCCTTTCGGTAACATGGAATTATTGTGTGAAGGCTTATAAAGCATTCACACTGTTGACATCCAGTTATCTTCTGTACGTACTTCAGCATGTAACTCACATTTTTTTTTTGTGCTATTTCAACAATTGTGTTGTGTGTCTGTACATTCCTGCTATGACATTTGGCATTTGTGCAGTTTTTACTTTTTGAAATATTTGGCTTTTTTGGCCATGTTTTTTCTCATTGAAAATGAATGAAGCTCTCTTCACAAAGCCTTTATGTTGTTTAAACCCTTTTACTGGTTCAGATTTTTCAGCTTCTATGTGCTAATTTCAGCTTCCTTTAGCTCCTTTCAGCTTCTTTTTGATCATTTCAGCTTTTTTTTCCATGTAATTTTCTACTCTTTCCTGCAAATTTGAGCTTTTCTAGACTTTTTCCAGCTTCTTTCTGCTAATTTAAGATTTGTATGTTCTGTTTAGCTTCCTTCTGCTAAGTTCATCTTTTTCTGCTTTTTCAGTAACTTTTTTGGTATTTTCTGCTAATTTTTATTTTTTATTTTTCTGCCAATTTCAGTTTCTATTTAGCTAGTTTCAGGCATTTTTTTAGGTATTCTGCTGCTCTCTACCTGTTTCAGCTTACTGTATTCTGCTAATTTTTGCTACTTTTTTGCTGCTTTCCACTTTTATTTTCCTGTTTTCAGCAAATATCATCTGTTCGAAATCTAGTCATATTAACAGTTTGGCAATGGGCCCTTTTCAGCCTGGTTTCAGCTTCTTCAGCAGCTTTATTCCAAAACCATTTAGCAATAAGCATTCACACTGCATTTTCACAGGAAATGCAAATTCTCTAGTTATCATTATTTTTATTGTTATGGTAAATGGACTGTACTCATATAGCGGCTTTATAGCTAAGCAAGATACTCAAAATGCTTATCAAGCCTGCTAAAGGCTTTTGTAGTTGAATAGAGAGGTAACTGTTCTAAAATCCAAGTTTTTAGTTTCCAGTTTATAGTTGTATTACTGTACTGTACGGCTGTGCTTAGCAGATGTTGCATTGATACCACCTAAGTTGCATTTGTCAGTATCCATAAATGCTGTTGATGGCAACTGTGTAATATATGCTGATTATGCATGTGTGGATCCAGTGGCTGTATGCAAGACAGATGAGGGGGCATGCTGCTTGATGCTTTGGAAGCCTGTGAAGGAAAAGCCTCCCCTTCCTCTCTAAAGCTGCCTGTAGATTGATGGGGGAGGTGTTGCTTCTGCTCACTCATCCATCACACACTTTATTTGGGTTTTAGAGGAAAGGAAAAAGGCTAAATAAAAGAGAAAAAAAAGGACTTCCAAAAATATCAGGTGGGGGCTGGTATGGTGAGGGTTGAGGAGTTGAGTAAGGGGAGGCCCCTTGTCCTGCACTGCTCTCCCTGCTCCTTTAGGCAAATGCTGGAAAAGAAGTCTTACCCTTTTGACCCCCGGCCATTCTCCGGTCCAAACGCTGATAACAAAAGACAGATAAAGCCATGGGGTGGGGGTGGTGGTGGAGGGTGCAGATTTAGTGAAGATTAGCAAGAAGGTTTGTGATTTGAACTGAAGTTTCTGTGCATGCACATGGGTCGCTGTCTAAATGGGGTAGTTATGCAGTTGTTGGTGGTCCATGCCCACCATCCCGGCTTGTTAGCATCCACTTTATGGAAAAACAGCACGACCAGCTCATGTATTTCAAGTTTGAGAAAAAGATACAGTTTGTTAATTGTGCCCTGTTGAGCTCCAGCATGTAGCAACTCGACCCATAAACTTCAGTGAAGTTGCATTATTTACAGTACGTCAGAAACGAAGGAAATCCAGGATTTCCTTTAGTGTTTCTGTATAATATTGAAGTCATCAAAAGTTTTTGATTCAAAGGAAACATGGTGTTCCTAACAAATCCTGCACAGATCCAGAACTCATTTACAAGTAAATCCCTTAAACCAGTAAGTTATACCTTGGAAACTTCCAACACCTGATTACATCAAAGGACCAAAAACTTTGGCTGTAAACAAGTTGCAATTTTAACCTGCAATTAATCATTTATTATTATCATTATTATTATTATTATTATTATTATTATTATTATTATTATTATTATTATTATAGTTGAATATTTTAAATGAATAACTTCAAACTGAGCAGGATTGATTAACGTGTTATAAAGAATGTAGCTGCTATTTTCCTCCGTATCTGCTGCAGCAGCATCTGTCTGCATTTGAGTTAGGGATAAACTTTCAGAGCTGCAGCAAAGCAGCTACATTTTGGCAGTTTCTGTGTTTAAAAAAAAAATGCTGGGTGCTTCTAACAGCTGACGTCATGTCTAGGTCTACCTCTGGAACCCACAACACATGAAAATAAAGATTGCCCACCATTAGCTGCATTTTCACTGCTGTTTTTCATTTGCATTTGGAAGATGAGATAAAAAGGTAAACAAGAACAATGAAATCATTTTCACTGATGCTTTTTTAAATGCATCTGATTTGACTCACAAATTGGTTCCAGTCAGCCCTCTGTGAACTCTTCCCCACTATGAAAAATGCCGAATAATAACCATTGGAAGAGGAACTTTTTATTTAGGAAATAGTCATTATTCCATTTAAAGCAATGCAACAAATACATACAGTATTTGAGCCCATGTGCATGGCCCCACATTTCAAGAAAGTCATGTAAAATGTATCACATGGATTTGGTTAGCCTATACCAGCTAGTATTAATACTTTTTTTTTAAACAATTATAATAAAAGTTGGAATATCATGCTCCAAAAGTACAGCTTTTTGTGTTTTGTTTACTATAATTTGTAAATTCTTCCAAAATGAACTACCTTTTTGTCAAAGCCAAAAAGATATGTTTAATTTTTCCCCACTCTATGTTCTTTGAAAAAGAATCTACTTATTGATTACCATTAAATACTTGTGGAAATAAATTTTATTTCCCAATAAGAAAGTTTTATATTTCATACTGGCATGAATCAAATTAAATTCCAGCGTTTTGTGATTTAAAAATGTGAAATTGTTATGGAAAGCTGTTTCACTTATCCTGTTTATTTCCTCTGAGAAGCTTTTCCAACCTGAGGCCTCACAGTGAAACTCCCAGAGTCTTATTTGAATCACAAATGTCTTGCGTTTCTTAACTTGTTCACAGGTTTTGGTCAGTTGAGGAATTTTGGAACCCATTAAAACCGAATGACAATGACTTTCACCCCCAGTGCCGCTGCAGGGGTCCGCCCCCCTACTGACCTCCCTCCATTACTGCACGGTCCTAGCCTCAATGGTCCCACTTCAAAATTATCAGTTGGTTCAAGAAAGCACCCAAACAAGAAAAACTCGGGTTAATATCTTCTCTCTCTCCTTTGCTCTTTTCCTCCCAAACTGCCTTGCTCAGGCTCAAGTTGGGGCTTATCAAAAACAATCCACTTCTGTCATGACGCCAAATCATTTTGACACCCATTTAGCATGCTCATCAAAGAACAGTTATGAATATTCAGAATGTTTCGAGGGGTCAGAGAGAGGCAGAGGGTAAGAGATGAGTGACACATAAAAGAGGAAATGATAGAAGTAAGCAGAAAGATTAAATGTGTACGTGCGAGTGAAGAAGAGATCATGAATAAAGGACCATGTTCAAACTGAAAGATGTTGAGGTGACCTGGAAAGTAAGACAGCTGTAAAATGTGAGAAAATTTAGACATGTCAGTTTTTTAAGCTTGTTGTTCAAGATTTGCTATGTGGGCTGTCAGACAGAAGTTTTTGGTGGAGAGAGTCCAGTTCAGTGGACTTAGAATTCCATCTTTGTTATTTGCAGATGATGACGTCCTGTTGGTGTCATCATGCCGTGATCTTCTCTCACTGGAGCAGTTCACAACAGAATATGAAGCAACTGGGGATGCGTATTAGCACCTTCAAATCTGAGGTCATGGTCCTTAGTCAGAAATGGTTTGGTTGCCCTCTCTGGTTTGGGGATGAGGTGCTGCCTCAAGTGGAGGCGTTCTTACGCTTCTGTACGGACTCTGTGCTGGTGGTGGAGGGGCCTGAGCTGCAAGACACATCCCTCTGTTTCAAGTTCAAGTAGGTTTATTGTCATTTCACCACACGTGGTACATGAGGTGGAATGAAATTATGTACACAGGGTCCCAGTTACATCCAACAATATCATAAATATAAAGTGTGGAAATAATCAATATATAAGGATCTAAGATACACACTGAGATATACGTCAAATAAAGGCCAAATGGTTCATTAAAAGATCTAAGGCATATGCTGGACACTAATGATGCAAAGCAACACGGCGTAACAACAGCAGCCCAAACATGAGTCTGTGTGAGCAAATGGATATGAATGAATACAGCAACATGAGACAATCAGTTGCACGAGATCAGCAGCATGGATAATCAGCAGCCCATATGACCAGTCAAAGTGGCATTACAGTGTTTGGTTGTTGTTGTTGTTGTTGATGTTTTTTTTTTTTTTTCTTCACAATTATAATCCTAATTAGGGATTTATGAGTCTAAAAGCTTAAAGGTAGAAGCTGTTCCTCAGTCTCCTGAGGGGAGATTTACCGGTCAGTCTACGTTCCTACCCTTGCCTATTGCCACAAACTTTGGATAGAGGCCAAAAGAACAAGATTGCAGATACAGGCGGTCAAAATGAGTTTCTGCAGGGCAGCTGAACTCTCCCTTAAAAATGGGGGTGAGAAGTTCAATTATAATTATAATAATTATCCTGAAGAAACCTGGAGACTCGCCGTAGAATTGCTGCCCCTCCATATCGAGAGGAGCCAGTTTTGGTGGCTCGGTCACCTGGTAAGAATGCTCCCTGGGCGCCTCCTTAGGTGCTCTGATCATGTCTGACTAGGAAGAGACCATGGGGAAGACCCAGGGCATGCTGGAGAGACTATGTCTCTCATATGGCCTGGGAATGCCTTGGAATCCTCCCAGAAATGCTGGAAGTGGCAGCTGTGAAAAGAGATGTCTGGGCCTACCTGCTTAAGCTACCGCCCCGTGACTCGACTCTGGAACAAGCGAACGATAATGGACGGATGGACAGACGGACGGACGGATGTATGTTTTGTAGTGTTCTTAGCAAGTGTTCTGATTTCAATTCCATTCAATTTATTTATATAGCGCCAAATCACAACAAAATTGTCTCAGGGCACTTTATAGGAACATTCACCTACACAGAAAAGCCACTTAGTAAAGTTTGAACTTAGCAGTTACTGTTAAAGAGAATGATGTGTCAAATCAAAGTTATGTTGGGTTAAATGACAATAGTTGGTATTTGAAGGAAAATATTTTGCCAAACATGGACAGCTCTGATTGTGCAGGACACTTGCAGGTCTGTTGTGTTACAGTAGGTGTGGAGATTGGAATATGTGCTGCCATTTTTACCTAACACTTTGGCATAGCTGAGTTTTGATTAAAAAAATAGAAGCACAATTGATACTTTTTCCTCTTATCACCCATTTGAAATACAAATGGAAAAGACAGCCTTACTGCTGTGAACAGCTTGTTCCTTTTGTTCCACATTTGTGTGGAGGGTGTCAGGGAGTGTCAAAGGGCTTTGCTTTCATGTTTGTGGGATGCAGTGCCTCTGGTTGTGTCTCCACAGTTTAGCCCACTGAGTTTCACTGAGATGAACGAGGGTCAAAAAGTGGCTGCCAGAGATTGTTTCCAACAGCTTTCAGTGTAATTTGCTCAGACATCTACTTTGTATGAGCAGCCAGTGTGTTTATTTTTAACTCATATTGTTTGACCGTGTTTCAGTGCAGAAGTCAAGAGGCTCGTTCTGTTTTTAAGTTAATATTAGTTCAGAGCAAAGTGTTAAATTTCAAAGGATGGACTCAGTAAGAGGGTCTTATGGCAAATGTAAGGTTAACCATAAAAAGTTTTTCTAGTTCATCAAAAATATTGGAACATTGCTCAGATCTTTGTTGTTGCTGTTTGTTTACAGCTGCCATGCACCAAAAATATGGTTGCACCAGCTGAAGGTTTTAATGCAAACTCATAAGAAGGGTAGTATCTCACAGGGCTGTAATTGTTTGAGACTAGTTGGTGACACTAGTGGAAGGATGTTGTAAAAAAAATAGTTGCAGTCTCACTGAAATTCGAGCCATCTGAAGAACTCAAGCGATGTAACAAGTTGTTTGGCTGCATTTTGAGCGGCCCATTTTTTCAATTCACATCTTATTGCCAGGTCACAGTTTGCAAAACTATATGCTCATTATCCAGTAATTCTCAGTCGGGTCATCTGGACAGTTTGTTTTTATATTATTTTTTATAGAAATGTTTCGCCCTCCATTCGGAGGACATCTTCAGTCAGAGGAGTTCCAGTAAACTGTTTCCCCACCAAGCAGTAAACACCTTAATATAACACCAGTTAAATATAACACCAGTTACCTAACACTTTTGCACTTTATAATATAATAATATATAACAATTTATAATATATAATATATAGAATATTGATAATAATATATAATATAACATAACACTTTATAACACCTTTATATGCTCATTATTTTTTCACCTAATTTGACCCACATTGTACCCTCCAATTTCTGTTTTGTGCCCACCTCAGTAGCTGCCCCCACATTTACGATTTATTCTACAGGAGTATACTCTTGACAGGAAAATGGGCAGATTTGGACCAGTTTTTCAATCATTTGTCTTCTGTGTGGATTTTAGACCTGGAAATGTTTTCTGTCATAGGAGAGCTCCAGTACAGATGTCAAAATACAGCTGTACCACTCTAGAGATGTTGGCGATGCCCAAAATACAACTGGGACTGGTTCAAGACAGGTTTGAGATTCCTACAATGACTCCGCTAAAATTTTGATTTAAAAAATCTTTTTGCACCATTTTTTAATGCATTCATAATTCAAGCACCAACAAGGTGAGCTTCTGCAACTCAGGCAAGAAAAATCTGAACTCTCATAAACATTTCTAGGCATTTAATAAACTACTTTGTAAATACAGTTTGCCAACAGTCACAGCCACACAAGACACTACCTTAGGGTTTGCATTTTGATCCTCCAGTTTGAGTCATGAACCATCATAAAAGTCTCATTTTTAGACTAATGCAATATTTAAAGCTGAATTTAGCAGCTAAATACTAGTCAGTAAAAAAAAAAAAAAATAGATGAGGTGAAGGAGAATATTGAAGACCAAACTATCCTAGGATGACTCAAATATTTAATGGAATATTTGAGGGTGAGAAAATGCCTGAAGAATGGAGAAGAAGTGTGCTGGTGCCCATT
>JARVGQ010000002.1:14129342-14147473 GCA_031762355.1 Hypsolebias martinsi | reverse complement strand
TGTGTGTGTGTGTGTGTGTGTGTGTGTGTGTGTGTGTGTGTGTGTGTGTGTGTGTGTGTGTGTATGTATGTATGTGTATATGTATGTATGTGTATATGTATGTATGTGTATATGTATGTGTATATGTATGTGTATATGTATTTGTATATGTATTTGTATATGTATTTATTTATTTATTTATTTATTTATTTTATTTTAATCTATGATAATTTTAAGGTATGAAATGCTAGCAGATTGTTTGAGTCTTGTTTTTTTATTTTATTTGAAAATACAATTTGAATTTTTATTTTTTTGAACAAAATCTTTTATTTTCCACAGTGCGGAAACAATGTACAACCAACAGGGACTTTTACAAGGTATGGACTAATTTACAGTATCTGGACTAAGAGAGTTTGATGATTACTGTTCAGGTAATAAACTCTTAAATTTGATGCTGTATCGTCACTTTGTCTGTTTGTCCCTCCAGGCCAGGCGATAGACTCCCCTCTGTCTGAAACTGGGCTGCAGCAGGCCGAAGCTGCAGGACTCTACCTGAAAGACGTTGTGTTCAGCAACGTGTTTGTCAGCGACATGCTGCGGGCACGGCAGGTGAGAAGCTTCAGGTGCATCATGGGAGGGAAGTATGAACCTAATATGTTTAGTGGAATATGGCAGGAATGTTTATTTTACAGTAAAAATGCACAACATGATTTTGTGCATCGTTAGACCACACTCTGGTTTTAATTTGTCATGGCTCAACTGTTGACGTCAGTCTTTGTAATTATTGCAGGAAAATAGTTACTGCTGTGAAATTAGTGCAGCCGAACCAGCTGATATGAATCCGCACCCTAAAGACTCATTTCAGTCTTATCAAATTATGGTAAACTAAACTTAATTAACAATAGCCTTTTATTGTTTGTTACAAAATCATCGTAATAGGCATGATTTATTCAGCTCAAGCATAATTTGTGGAGGATTAAACAGGAAATGGCTCCTGTATAAAAATATGATTTTTATTTGTTTTTGCCTCCAGACAGCTGAAAAGATAATGCAGCACAACAGCAGCTGTTCGGGTCTCCAGATGGTGTGTGACCCGTTACTTAAAGAGAAAGTGAGTGGCGTTTTATGTTATTTTTACTGCAATGCTTACTAAATAAAACTTTATCTGAAATCAGTTTAAACCTATTGGTGTAATGACTTCAGAGCTTTGGGATGGCTGAGGGGGGACGAGTTCAGGACTTCAAGGAGATGGCCAAGGCAGTGGGTGAGCCGTTTCCAGACTTCACCCCTCCAGGGGGGGAGACTCAAGAGCAGGTGAGGCTCCATCTGTTGTTTTCAGCACAAATCTGTGCAATATTTTCTACTTTCAACACCATTTTTTGCCATTTTCCTCTCTTATCATTAACATGTTAAAGAGCATCACTAAGTTTGTTATAAAAACTAATCACTGCACCTTTTTTTTTTTACTAAATGTTATACAACTATTTAAATAACACACTCGTCAGTTTTTACATATAAATTTTGTTTTGCTCATTAGACAAACTGAAATTGAAAAAGCTGCACATTTTTATGACTGCCATGGTTTAAAAATAAATCCTACTTTTTAGTGCCACAGTTAATATTTCTGGTCACGTTTAGTCTACCTTGATACCTAACTGTGTAAAAACTCATCATCACACCAGAAAAGGAGTTTTACATTAGGTTAGTAAAACAAAAAAAGTCATTTTTTTTTGTGCAAATGTTTACTTTCTTTCAGTTTATTATTAACGTGGAGAGCACAACAAAAAATAGTATTAATGTGAAACTGTCTTATGAGGAAATGACACCACCTAGTATTAATAATAATAATAAAAATATGATAGAGCAATATGATGGTAGAGCTTTGCTTAATAAAACAAACAAAGAAGATCTGTTAAAAAAATGAGTAAAATAATTAACTGTAATGTTTGTGAGTCAACATACTAAAATTTTAGAATAAAAAAATAAGTCAGTTCAGTGAAGTCAGATCAATAGAAAAAATAGTAAGTTCTTAAACTACTTTCAAGACATTCTGGGAGCCAATTATATTTAAAATTTTCGTTGTAATTTGCACATACAGTATCTAACTATCTATGACAAACGTATGTCTTATGTTGATTTGCCTAATATGGACATGCAATACACACTTACCGCCACTAGGTGGCAATGACGGCTGCTTTTTTACATTTCCTAATTATCTTCAAGGCAACTCTTGAATCACAAAGATGAACGTCTTTGTTCCTCTTTTGTCAAACGGCTGCAGAAATATAACTTTCTACTTTAAAATATTTGTGTTTAAGGTTGTGTTGTGTGGTTCTGTGGTGCTGAAGGTGAAGATGTTCTGGTTTTAAGACAGATCAGACTAAATTCATTAGATCTTGGCATGAATTTAAACTGCACAATAAGTGAGCAGAACAAGGTGTGCATGAGACAGTTGTACATAATTAGAAAGTGCCTGTCTGAAACAGGTGTCCTGTTTTAGTTCTTGTAAATAATATTTCACTTTGTGTTTTTGCATTTTAATTGCATACTTTGGCTTTTATTCACAGTATCATGCTGGTCATGAGATGGTGGAGAAACGTTGAACAAGTTTGTGGTGTGTTCAGGTAAAGGAGCGAGTCAAAACGTTTTGGGACAAAATGCTTCAACAAATTGGGGCCGTCCACTGGGATGACAGAAGGCAGGAGGAGGCCCCACCAGGTGCATCTGTGGAGGGGAAAGCAGATGACGGCGTGGGGGACGTCCCGGTCCATGCTCTGGTCGTCACCCATGGAGCTTACATGCGCGTGGCACTGCGTTACATCGTGGAGGAGCTGCATTGCTGCTTACCTCGGGGTTGTGACGAGGTACGCATGTTCTCTTTAAGTCCGAACACGGGACTGTGCAGGTTTAGGCTGAACGTTACCAAACAGGGGAGCAGGTTTGTTCTGTTGGACGTCCGCTGTGTGTTCGTTCACAGGGCAGAACATATTCAAAAGTAGGAATGTGGAAAAAAATCAAGGTCATTGCTACTAAAACGTTTTATTACTTATTAAGTGTTTTCACGGTAAAAAATTAACCCAAGAAGCAGCATTTTATGGGACTTTTATGATTACTACCTTTTAAAGAGTTGTTCAGAACGCTCAGATCTGATGAATTTTAAACTTACCAGGAGAATTAGAAATAAACAAGATAAATCAAAATGCTGCACTATCGGACTTGTTGCAGGGCTGCATTTTATTTAGAGGAAGTTCTGTTTGTACACATTGTTTAACGGAGCAAATAGCATGGCTTTGTTTACTGTGTTTTTATTTATTGTGCACAAAAAAAAGGTTTGCATCAAAACACTGGATATGATTTATTTTAGAGAAACATTTTCAATGAGTTAATTAAAAGTTTATAATAATTTTAAAAAGATTTTCTGATAATTAAATTTGCAAAATGAACATCCTCTAAGAATGACAATTTCATATCCGGTGTTTTACATAAAAACTTTTGAAATAATTAATATTTTCATATTTTGACACTGAATACAAAATGCTTTCTTCAGAAATCCCTTTAAACTATTATTTTTGTGTCACGCTGAATAAAACAAACCCATATTTTCACGTGAAGCAACTTTTCTTTTTGCAGCAGCGTTTTAAATTGAACATTTAGGCCGTCATGTGATGAGCTTCTTGATTTAACCAGAACAAAATGTTTGTGTTGCAGAGAAATGTCATCATGTCTTCATCATTACTCTCCGTGCAGGAGCTAAAAATAGCTCATGTTTCTATATTTATCCTCTGAGACTTCACAGCTTTGAAACTAGAACATAGAAATGCAGCAGAGCTGAGTGACACTGCAGTGGAGTCAGATTTGGATTTTAATCTTCTTTTGTCAGGTTTTAAAGCTTTGTTCCACTGAACACATACACTAATACTGTATACATTTCTAAACTCCTCGGCCTTTAGTATTTGACAACTTTAGCCTTTCTAAGCTCTACATTATTTTAGAAGCATAATGTTTTATATATGCTTTGTAGATAATGTTGATTTGATTTAAAAATAAACTATAGAAATAAGCACGTCCTGCAAAAATTCAGTATGAATGCTTGTTGCTGAAGAACTTGCTGAAAAACAGCTGAAATTACGTAGATTAAAACATTCTGGAATGTAGCTTAAATGGAAGAACAAGCCTTAACAGAAGAAGCCTTAATAGAAGAAAGCAGAAAGAACACATATATGCTCAAATAGGTTTGAAGTAGCAGGCTAGCACAAAAATGAGAAAATTAGCTAGAAAAGCTGAAATTAGCACAAAAATGTGGCTGAAAAGGCAAAAAGAAGCTTAAACTACAAGAAGAAATTAAAAAAAACTGAAATGAGCTAAAAAAAATGTGGAATTAGCGGGAAAAGCTAAAGTTAGCATCAAAAGATGGTAGCTGAAAAAAGCAGAAAAAGCTGAAAAGAGCATAACAAGCTGAAATTAGCATAAAGAAGTTACTTAGGTTGAAAGTAGCAGAAATTAACATGAAAAACTTTAATTTATTTGAAAACTGCTGAAATTTGCTAAAAATGTAAAAGAAAAAAAAGGCTAGCTGAAAAGTTAGAGTGAGCTTAAATTAGCAGAAGAAAGCAGAAAAAAAAACATGTTTTGCCAATTATTCTGAAAGAAGCAGAAATACAAAAAAAGTGGAAATTATCTGGGAAAAGCTGAAATTAGCAACAACAACAACAACAAAAAACTGAAAAATAGCTAAAATGCAAAAAGAAGCTTAAGTTACCAGATGAATATAGAGTACATTTTTGCTGAATTTTGCTGAAAAAGGTTGATATGAGTGCAAAAAACATGGAATTGACCAAAAAGGCTAAAATTAGCATAAAAGAGCTAAATAGTAGCTGAAATAGCAGAAAAAGCTTAAATTTGCATAAATAAGATGAACGGAGCATAATAAGATGAACTTAGCAGAAAGAAGTTAGAGGAAGCATAACAATTTTATAGTTAGCTGAAAGAATCTAAAAGGAACACAAAACAGCTGAAATGAGCTGAAAAAAGTTTAAATTTGCAGAGGGAAGCTGAAAGAAGCTGAACCAGAACAAAATGTGAAAGGAGCAGTAAAAGGTTGTAAACAGATCTAAAGATTTAAAGGATGGACAATCAGATCAATTCATTAAAAAAAATAGCAGAAAAGTCTAGATATTTCAAAAAGCTAAAGTTGCACCAATAACAAAAGTCATAGCAGGATTGTCCTGAACGAGCTGAATGTTTTTGATTTATGATTTGTTGAAATAACACAAAAAATCTGGAATGAGAAAGATGCCGAAAAATATACTGAAGAAAACTGGATCACAATAGTGTGAATGCTTCATAAACAAATTAGTAGTGAACAGCGTGATCAAGAGGACTTTCAGTATCAGAGTGTTGGATTGGGCTGTATGTGGGCCAAAGATAAGAACAGATAAGTTTATCTCTGCAACAAGCACTTGAGTTGGATTTTGTTTTTTTAAAACTGCTGTCATGTATGAACTGTGGAAAACATTCTGATAAACTTTTAAAATGATCTGCTTCCTGTTTGTTGGTCTTTGTAAATCTGTACATTCAAATTTTAAACATCTCATACTATAATTTATAAAGTACACTGTTTCAGAATACTCTGCTGCATTTTAACTAATTGTCTAGTTGAGGTGTAATAAACAGAATCAATTATTTTAAACTGTTTATACAAATTCTTAGGGAATCAAACCATTATGACAATCTTGATAACTGTGATTTCCATCATTCATCTTAAAGGAAACACAACAGGACAATTAAAAAGAAGTCCAACGTTTTGACCTAGTTTCAGCATTTCTCTGCGTTAGACAATAATTAGTTATAAATAAAGCTTCTCGCACTCATGATATAGTATTTACAACTGCACCTAAAGACCCTTAAATATGAAATAAAGTCAGAACTTTGTTTCAGCCTTACTTCCCTGAACTGGTTTGGTTTTTGATGTCAGAAAAGTCTAATCAGCCTCACAGAACGGATCGGCCAAGTCGCTCTTGAAATAGAAACAGAAGTTCCACAGAATAGTTTTGCCTTTAATAGTAATTCTTGTCAGAAATAAAACATCATGAAATATATAAATACAAGCATCACGTTAAAAATAAAGTCCTCAAACAGGTTTTAATAAATAAATACTTCACTGCTGTGGCTTTGGTGTCCAGCACCAGATCATTTCCTCTGAGTGCTTTCACTCAACTATTTATTTGGTACCACATTACAATCAGGTTCCCCTTATAGATGGCTAATAAATAGTTTATAGATATGTTGTTAATTCCTCTATAAACACTTTACAACTCATTAATAATTGTTTATTATGCATTAATTAAGGGTGACAGAGACAAAACTGACCAGTTTGTTGCCAAATAGTGAGCCAAATCTGTTCACCTATATATTTCATCTAGAGTTGTTTCAGATACTTCTAATACAGTGATGAAAGACAATTTTATATGCTGAAGAAACATGTTTACAAATGGTTATTGTGCTTACAACTTAATCTGAAATGTTTAATTGTAACAACTGTAGTTGAAATAAATAGGTGAACAGATTAATGGCTCATTATTTGGCAACAAACTGATCAGTTTAGTCTCTGTCACTCTTAATTAATGCATAATAAGTGGTTATTTATGATTTATAAAATGTTTATAGAGGAATTAATAACTTATCTGTAAACTATTTATTAGCCATCTATAAGGAAGCCTTAGTGGTACCATTTACTTATATTTACACATATGGTACGTGTAGTGACAACAACTCGTCTCAATTTGTGTTTTTCTATGTGGGAATAGTCACAGTTACACATAGGTTGCTTCGTTTTACGAAAGTAAAACAAGGATTGCCTCATCTGGTTCAAGGATTACAATTTAACAGACAATGGAGGGTCAAGGACACCAGGACCTAACTTTCTTTGGATCTTACCAAATTTATCTTTCATCTGCTTTTCAGGTCTGAACACAGGCATGGCGATCAAACCCAGATTAAACTCGATTGAAGCAGAAGTTTTGGGAATGTTTCGTATATTTCCTGCCACAAAACAAAGAACAATAGTTGATCGTTTTCCTTGCATCTCGCCTCGGAGGATCCACCCCCGAGATGCCATCAGATATAACGTTTTTCTGTTCAACATAAATAATTTTATCCACTTTTTATAATTAATAAGCTAAAGTCCTTATTGGTGTTCTGGCCGATCTCCGATGTTAGTCTTAACAGGACTGCTGTCCCCGTTGGCTTGTAACACCTGCAGGGGGTCGTCGCAGGAGGAGATGGTTTCCTTGGACACGGCGCCCGCCTGGTCCTGCTCAGGCTGTCCAGGATTTACATCCTTTGCAGATTGGGAGGACTGGGAAGGATGGGATTCTGATCGCAAAGGATCAGCAGGGTTCACCTCCTCACTCCGTCTCTGCCTCTTTACAAAAGGATGCAGGAACCTCTGTAGCAGGGGCGCCGAGGCTTTAAGCGGCCCCCGCCGAGCCACTCGTAGATCGCCTCCCCCCAGTCTGATCAGCCAGTTCCCACTTGTAGAGTAAAAGGCATCACGAGGGGTTGCCTGCTTTAACCAAAAACGCTGGAAGAGACAGTCCCGTCTGTCCTTTCGCCTCTGTCACAAACAGAAAAGTCACGTTTACTGACTCCTCATGAACGACTGGTGACTCTGACGTGACTCAGGTCTTGAAGGTACTCACAGACTTGTACAGCTCTCCGTTCACGTCTGCACAGAGGAGCCGCTTTTTTCTCAAATCAAAGATTGACACAAAAGTGTTGGTAGTCGTTTTTATTGGAAAAATAACTAGAAGAAAGTGTAAAAAAAAAAAAAAAATCAATGAATAGTTAAATGTTTGAACAATGGCTGTTGGTTCTTTTGATTTCTTAAATAGCTTGAAAACCATCCGGAATTAAATGTTTTAGTTGTCTCAACATAAAACATATCCAAAAACACATTCTATATGCAAAAACATTTATAGGACAGTTGCAGCCATGTTAAGAGGCCTTCAGATAAATTGAGTGGCTCGTAATAAACACAGTTCATATTTTTAATTTACCGGTAGTGTTTAAAAAGACAATTATGTAGCTGTGTGTACAGATGCTTACCCAGAAGGCCTCTGTGATTATGTTTTCCTGTCGACCCGTTTTGTTCTGAGTGGAACGGTCCGGCCCCGGCAGACATGAGCGCTGCAGTGCTCCAGCTGTGTGTGGGACGCTGGTGCCGCTTCCTGCAATCCACCGTTACAGAAACATGCACAGTAATCAGGGTGAGGCAGAGGAGCGCCAGTCGCATGATCAACGAGTTGCTCTGCAAATGCTCAAATGCTCAGGGTGGTGTGAGGGCAGCTTCTGGAGGAGGAGAAAGTCCAACAGGCGTATTTAAACAGAGGGTCAATAAACCGGCTAACTCATTTACCAAAATGACTCTATGAGCTTTCCTCAGTGTTCTGGGCTTAAAAAGAGCTGCAGAAAGGAAGGATCTTAACTTCAGTAACCCCCCGTGAGCAAGACGATTGTCTGATCATTTCTATCTAACAAGGTTCAGTTTTGTGTATCTGAGCGTGCTCAGACACATCCAGGGAGAATGATTTCTAACTTGTTTATCAATTAACTGTACTGATCTCCCTGAGATCGCTCTTCAGACCACTTGGCCTCGTTTACGCTGAACTTCACAAATTCTTAAAACACGCTTCAAGTTGTTACTTTGCAACACGCCTCAAAGGACTTGGAGTTTTGGAGTTAAATCCACACTGTGACAGATTTGAGCATTTTAAAGTGTTGAATTTTTTAGAAATAATGTGTAGGATTTAAGCACAAGTCCTTTAAATTTGATCAAATGTGAACACTGTCAGTCTGTTGTCAGATCATTCATTAGAAACATGAAATAAACTTTAGATGCCTTCTCTACATTTGTTTACACTAATATTTGTAAGTTATGTGCTATAAATAAGTCTGAAAATGAAATTCCTGAAGGAATCCATCACTGGGAGTGTCAGTCTTTAAATACTCCTTTTTATGGTTAGATATTTGCGTTATGAATTTATTTTCACATTTAGCTGCAGGCTAACAAAACGGCTGTAAAATACAAACTAAGCTGTTGTTGTTGTGTTGCTTCATGAGAAACCTCAGACAGGTCATAAACTAAAAAAAAAAAAAAACTTTTAAATTGTATGTTCTTAAGGCACCAAAACTTGAACATTTATTTCATTTTATTAAATTTAGGATGTTCAGGGATTAAGAAATGGTGAAAATATAATGTAATAATTTAATAAATTAATATTTTTTCTTTGTTTTCCTTCTTAAACCAGAACAGTTGCATAAAGCTGGAAACGTGGCACATTTTGCATCAGTTTTTGTTTTATTTCACTGGTTATTATTGTATTTTAAAATAAGCATTTAATTACCTGCTTGCATTTTGATATAAAAAAACAATAAGCAGCTTTATTTTTGTGGTAAAATAGTTATAATTAAGATTAGAAGGTGAAGCAAAACATTCTGTTCCCAAAATATATTTTTTTAAATAATCCAAACTATAGTATTAAAAAAATCCCTCTTGACCATTGATCAGTTTTATTTCCAGGACTTAGCAACAACCTAGAGTTAGAATAAATTAGTGGCATTATTGCTGGTCATAATGTTGATGATTATTGTCCACCAGGAGAGGGTGCTCCATACTGATGGACAGGTCTCAGGCAGTCACCTTGTCCTATTTAGACAAGCAGAACAATCTAACATACTGTATTCATCAAAATATGTTGAATATAAAATATGAAGTGTATTTTTACTCAATGATTTTTATCTACTTTAGTGTAAATGCAACAATATAGAGTTTAGATTTTCTCAATGAAAGCTTCTCAAATAGGAAGTGCAACGTCATAAAGTACAGACTAGAAGGCCAGTTGTTTGAATGATCGATTGATTGATTGATTTGTCATATCCTGGATGATTGAGGATCTATACCAGCATTTAAATGAGAAACAC
Organism: Hypsolebias martinsi; assembly: GCA_031762355.1. Lineage (NCBI taxonomy): Eukaryota > Metazoa > Chordata > Actinopteri > Cyprinodontiformes > Rivulidae > Hypsolebias > Hypsolebias martinsi. Next base: position 14,137,513 of record JARVGQ010000002.1, on the reverse strand, counting down.
TTCAGAATAAATTAAAAAGGTGCTTTTTAAGTATGGAGCATTTCCTCCATCCTAATAAATAATGCCACCCATGATCAGTGGGTGTAAACAGGGCCGGCCCAAGGCATAAGCAAACTAAGCAGCTGCTTAGGGCCCCCTAAGTGAAGTTTATTTATTTATTTATTTATTTAGTACTGATTTCTATATGATTCTATTTAATATTTTAAGTTCAGCATTTGCAAATTGTTGCATACATTTACACCGTTTTAAGAACTAATTATTCAGCTTTAAAATTATTTTTCAAACCATTTTACGCAGCGTCAAGTAATTGTTCATTTACATTATTTAAGTACAGTATGTATTTCTTTGATATTTATTTTTTTATTTTACAATATTTTGTCCGTTTTCGCACAATCTAATTTATTTTTATGCATCTAAGTTATTTTATCTGTTGTTTGTTGTTGATCTTGCACTACAAATTACAGTATTTTGAATATTACTGCTGCAGTTCTTTGGAGCCAAAGATAATAAACCAGATGACACTTTTGCTGTAAAGCACATTGCACACTGGTGCTTTTTTTTTTTTTTTTGGTTACTTTTAGTACCACACTTATAGGATAATGTAAACAGGGGCTCTCAGAGTTGCAATGAGTTTATGTTAGGTGAATGAATGATCATCTGACTGTTGATTGCAGTAATCTACATTATTAGCACTAATATAGAGCCCCAAACCAAATTTTGCTTAGGGCCCATGGAGGCTTGGGCCGGCACTGGGTGTAAACAAGTAAAGCACACAACTTTAAAGAAGTCAGCCAAAGTATTTTACAAAACGTCTTTTATTGTCATCTCAGGAATACATTTGACTGCTGTGCACAGCACATACGTACAAAAATAAAAGGAAAACCATTTGTAATATAGTCTTTTTCTTACTTGTCATCTTTTTTTTTTCAGAAACAAATGATTGGAGAAGTCTGTTTCAAACTAATTTACAATCATTTTAATAATCGGAACTAAGGCAGAAGGTGAGGTATATGTTCAAAAAGAGGAGGGGGGGACTCAGAGGAAGCACTCTCCCCTCAGTGCAGGAATAGAAAAAACAGAGAGAGAAACATAAAGGCTGTCAAGACGCAGGGAAACGGTCAAACACACGAGTCTGATCTCAGATCTGCCTACAGACCTGCGCTCCCTGCGAGCCGACACATTTTAAAACCCGCACAATGGCAAAGTCCAGACACTGGGTCTTTAATTGAAGGGGTAAGACACATCTAGCCCACTCAGAACTCTACATGCAGGCAAAGTGATCATTTGTCACCTTGAACTAACCGTCTGTTTGTAACTGCTCTAACCTTTTCTGCTCCACAGCAGCATCATGCAAACATCACTGGGTTACTAACGCTAAGATTTCCTTCAGACTGGCACTCTGAAAATCTGACAGCAAACAAAGCAGCGTTTTTGTGCCAACGCCATAAACTTCATTCGCCACCCCCAAACCCAACGTGTGTCCTACAGTTTAACGAGTCGTGACTTTACACTTCCCACTCGTCGGCGGCTCAGGTTTCTGTTGTGCCGACAAATTCCTCTGAGCGATAAACCAGAAAAAAAAAAAAAAGTACAGTAATAACACGTGAAAATAAGTTGCGTGCTGGCTTGTTCTAAAGAAAGAAGAAAAACAGCATCATCTGCTGCACACATTTGCACTTCATAAAAAAAATTGCACCTTGTGTTTATTTTGATGAATTAGAAAATAAAATACTCATCAGTTGACTCTTTACTGCTATGATAAAAGCTACAAATGATCATTTACTGATCCGAGCAATGTAATAAATACTGATCAGTTAAAATGACCAATAAGATGCTCAAGACAAAAGCCTCCAAAGACAATGATCACCAACATTCCACAAACATATATGACATCTCAAGTGATTCTTTTGCATCACAGTATTCAGTCCATCAGATAACTGACTCAGGTATCTTGTTTTTTTCTGGAAGCACTGGATTATTTATCCTTGGCCTTTTGCTACAAACCAACTCGAACCAAAGTCATTGCCTTCCTTCACCAGTTTCCATCACTCCCACCTTCATTCTCCTCCAAGTGAGGAACACAGCTTGCACAGTGAGACAATGTCATGCATGTTATTCCTGACTCAAAATAAATTAATCAGATACCGTCTCTGTTTTGTGCTTTGACAGAAGCAGAGCACGACGGCCATGCGCTTGTGGATAATTACACTCTGCTCAACTCTTCCAGCCCACAGCTCTGCTACTACACAGAAGCTGGAGCTTAAATGCTGCCTAAACCATTTCAAGTTACAATCCCAGTTTTTTAAAAAGTCGCTTAAATGTAAATTAAAGCTAAATACAATGATGTGCAAATTTCATAAATCCGTATTTCATTTGCGGTAAAACACAGTAAACATATAAAACGTTGAAAACTATGAAACTGTGCCATTTCTTTTAAAATGAGCTCTCTTTTTAATTTCATGACAATGCATCTCATATACGTTGGGACAGGGCCATGTTTTCCAGTGTAAAGCATCTCTTCTTTTAACAACAATCTGTAAAAGTCTTGGAACTGAGGAGAACCGTTGCTTTGCTGGATTTTTGTTTCTTGATCCAGCAAATGGCCTCTTTCAGTGAGAAATCTGAACGGCAGGCAGTCCAGTTCAGCACTCGGACTCTGCTACACAGCCTTGCTGTGGCAATGGATTCAGTGTGTTTTAGTGTTGTCTTTGTGAAATATGTAAGGCCATCCCTGAAAAAGACATTCTGACAGAGGAGCACATGTTGTTTTAAAACCTATCCAGTAGTCCCTCGATACTTCGTAGTTCGACTTTCGCGACTCACTCTTTCGCAGGTGTTCAGCGTAAGATTGTACATGACACAAAATTGGCAGTGGGGAAAGACAAACCCCACCCTGCCCCTTCCTTTCTCTTTTTCTGCTGTGACAGACAGCCTCAGAAAGAGAAAGGAGGGGGTGGGGTCTGTCTTTCCCTTTTGCTACTGCTCAGGGAACAGGGATGAACAGATCAGATGAACAAATGTAGAATATCGGAGAAACTGCTTAGGTAGAAAAATAAGCGTGAATCAGTTTTAAAAACGAGAGTGGCTGAGCGCGGCTCACTCAGTTGTAAAACAGAACCCCGCCCCCTTCTTTCTCTTCCCGAGGTTGTCTGTCATAGCAGAGAAAGAGAAAGGATGGGGCGGGGGTGGGGTCTGTCTTATACTTGAGTGAGCCGCACGAGCGGCATGATTGTTTATTTAAAATAATCAAGCGCAAAGATTGTTAAGAAAATTGCAAGAGTGTGGGAAGAGTTCTTAAAACCTTAAAATGCAGTATTTACTAAAATATAACATCCCTACTTAGCGGATTTTCACCCAACGCGGGGGTGTCTGGAACAGAACCCCCACGATAAGTGAGGCACTTCCGTAGATGCTTTATCAGTTGGCCATGCTTTTCTAGATGTGTAGGTTACCCATGCCAGAAGCATTAATGCACCCCCATACCATCAGCAAGGCCGGATTTTAACCTGTGAGTTAAAAACAGGCTTGGTGGTCCCTCTTCTGATTAGTACAGAGGATGTGGTGTCTGTGGTTTCCAAAGAGAACTTCAAGTTTTGATTCATCTGATCACAGAACAGTTTTCATCTTTTCCTCAGTTCATATTTTAAGAGTTTTGACCCAGAAAAGACGGCAGCGTTTCTGGAAGGTGTTCATGTATAGATTCTTCTTTGCATGATAAAAGTTTAAGCAGCTTTTGTAGATGGCACAGTGTTTACACAGTGATTTGTGGACATGTTCCCGAGTCCACCCAGGGACGTCCAGAACAGAATCAGATCTTTTGTTTTCATGTAGCGCCACCTGACCACAACCATCCTGTGTTGACTTTCAGCCTTGTCCTTTAAACTTTGAGATTCCTCCAAATTTTTAAAAATGTTTTGATGATATCATATACTGTAGATGATAGGATTTTAAAAGTTTTTTTTTTTTTGTGGAACTATTCCACAGTTTTAAATCATAGTTTGTTTGCTTTTTCAGATTAGTGAACTTCTGCCCATCTTTACTCCTGAGAGATTCAGCCTCTTTAAAACGGTTTTAGTCTTCTTAATGACCTGTTGCTAATTAACTTAATTCTATGCTAAATGCTCCTTCAGCTATTTCTTATTTGTATCACCTACTCTTACAGCCTTTTGTTGCCCCGTCCTAGTTTTTAAGCTGTGATGCTTCGATGATAATTAAAATTTACCCTAATTAAAATAAAAAAAAATAATAATAACTGGTACTGTTTTTAGTTTAAACGTTTTGACATGTTAACTAAATGACATTCAAAGAAAATATCGGTTTATGAAATTAGCATGCATTGCATTCTGCTTTTATTTACATCTTGCATGTCCCATGTTTTTCAAAATCAGCGTTGTATTTTGGCTGCATGTTCCAGAAATGTTAGTCCATGAGGTAAAATATGAGAACTGCAAAGAAAAATCTTGCAACTTTTTCTTTATGCTCGTTTCACCAAACTGCCCTTCTGCTAGTAGTATGCTACTTAAAGGATCTTGCAAGACAAGTTAGAAAGTTAGTGATACTCTGACTGAAATTCACCTCAATGCAATATTTAAAAGACTGTGCATGTGTACTATGACTTCAGTACCCTTATTCTCTTATGCAAAAAAAGCCTTCCAAAGTGCAGAGGTTGGTAAACCAACAAGGTAAAGACCAGAACAAAAAAATACCAACATAAGAAACACGAGGATGGAACAACCAAATCTGTGATTTTGGTACAACAATGGCTCAGATGCACAATATTCCCAGGGTCCTGCGCTGACCATCGGGTCTGACATCAACCACCGAGAAGACCCATTTCTGACACTCAGGCCTTTTACTACATGTCTTCAACAAGTTCAACAAACAATCAGTGCTGCACACAGAGTGCCATCTAAGTCCTCTGTTCATATTTGTATATTCTGCTGGGTTTGCTTCTATCCTGCAGAAAATGACATCTGAGAGAGGAGTGTGAGCATTTTATGAATTCAAGTACGTTATGCTGCATAAACAAAGTCTGAATGAACATTACAACAAAAAACACTTCTTTTTTAACAAGAAGCTCTACTCTACCTCAATGACCAACTCAAATAACGCATAAAGAGCTTAAAACACTGAGTTAAAAAATTTTTAAACTAATAATTACACTCAAAAAGATCATGAAGTCTGCAGCTGTTCCAGTTCTCTGCAACACCTACATTTTTTTAAACGAACCCAAAGCGCTGTCATATTTACAGTGAACAGACTGAGCAGCATCCTCTTTAATTTCACTCTTTTCTGCATAAACGTGCCACTTTAAGTGCCAGATCTCATCAATATGAACTTCAAGCAGCTCCCTTTTTAAAATCTGATTGCAGTTTTTAAATTAAATAAAAAAATAAATACTCTAGGATGAGTCAGCAGCAGTGACGAAATGTTCAGGATTGACACCACAGAGTGCTCAGTTTGAAGGGGGGGTAATAACGCACAGAAGACAGAAACGCCTCATTGTGTCAGGTTGATCATTTCCTGCTACGCAGACGCACCCTAGACAATGAGCACATGAGCAGTAAATTTAAAAAATAAAATGCTTTCACAAAACAATGCTACATGCATGCTTAAAATCATCGTGCACCCATACATACAATACACAGTCAAACGCTCAGGCTGGCCCGACCACCCGGCTGCAAAACTAGTGAAAATAAAATGTGGGATTGTCAAAGCTGACTTGGACATGATGTTTTGGGGGTGAGGGAGGGTGAGTGCTGGATCTAAATCCAACCTTCCAAGAGGCTCTACTGGATCCTGTGCAGCATCTCGTCTCAGTTACTCAATTGATCCAAAAATAGAAAGAAAATAAAAGTGGAGAAACCTCAGACCCTCGAGGAATTGGGCTAAAGTCCCTCGGGGTGACTTAGGGAGTGACGACTTGCGAATCATTCCTATTTCTGACATGAGCCCCACATTTCTCGCATTCACTGGTGAGGGGGGCTGTAAAAAGGAATTCAAGGCACAGCCACCTCATGACGACGCAAGAAAAACCACCAACAAATTTACAAGCGCTCCAGTTGCCCTGACGGCGACCGAAACAGTCACTCATAGACGTCGAGCTTCTTGATCGACAACAAAATGTTTTAAATATACAGGCATTCCGCTGAGTGAGAATTTGATGCACACACTTCCCTTTTTCTAAATGTCCTTCACAAGGTTGTTTGAGGTATAATAACATCTCCGTTTTTATTCCCAAAAGATGAACCGTGACCCACCGGCAGGGCAAGCACTCAAACGAATCCAACATGCACCCATAAAAACCAAAGGGACGAACAACACGCCTCTTTCTCCTCCGTATCACAAAAATGATGAAACTTATAAAAGCAGCACAGAATGGCATTTCAGTCATTTCTAATACAAAGTCAGCTACCCACATATACATATAAAGTCTGAATAAATATCTTCAGATATAACTGTTTCTTTCTTTTGCAGTCCATGTTGTCTTTTGTGTTTGTACGTACGTATGTGGTATTTGTGTTACCTGGGATGTAATCCACATGTGCAAATAAATTTGTTATTGCCAGTTTTTTTTTTTTTACCCCACCCCCTCATCATATTCGTGGTAAGAAGTGCGTTACAGTCATGGCAGTCGTGGCTCTGTTGCCCTTCTTCACACGGCCATGCTTGCTCAGTGCTATGTAGGACCCTCTGTAAACCAGAGACTCATAGGCGTTGTAGTTGTTCGGGAGCAAACTCTCCTTGAACTTGCACTCATCATGGAAGACTGTCTGGAAAGAAGAAAAAAACAAACACAAAGAAAGAACGTGAATCTTAACCAGCTGGTTGAGAACAGAATAGAATCTGTAAAACATAAAGTTATTGCTTTTTAGATGTGTTTTATTTTCATCTGGGAATGAATGGGACAAACATTTGGCCTTGAGATGAGAAGGTATTGGTGTTGATGATGTTGCTGATAACAAGTGCAACTCAGACTTCATTCCAAGTTCTGAATGTCGACCTGAATAAGAGATAAGCCATTGCCCAAAAGCATGCAAATAATTTATCTGCAAAGCACCTTTCACACAAACAAGTGCAGGCCAGAGGGTCTCTTTCCTCTTTAGTATGGAGGACGTAGAGTTCAAGGTTTCCACAAGGAATTTCAAATTTTGATTGATCTCCACATCAAACGATTTCCCACTTTGCCTCGTTTCATTTTAAACGAGCTTCAGCTGATGGAAAACGTCTGTGTCTCTGGGTGGTGATCACATATAATTTCTGTTTTGCGTGATGGAGCTTTAACCAGCATTTGTGAATGGTACAGTGAATTGTGTTTATGGACAATTTGTGGAAGTGTTGCTAAAACGTGCAGTGATGTCAATAACCCCAATTTTTTATGTTCTGTTGAATCAGGGTTTATATTAAAATACAAGATCAAGCTATATTTATAGACAAACAATCTATACAGCCACTTTTATCAAGGAATCTGAGTCCTGTTGCACTCCTTTGTCAAACACTGACCATCAATGGGTCCAATAGAAGTGACTCAAATTATCCATCCTTCCATCATTAACCACTTTTACCTTTTCTGGACTCTGGGGAACTGATGTCTACCTCCAGCAGTCATGGTGTGAGAGGCGGGGTACTCCCTGGACAGGTCGCAAGTCCATCATAGAGATAAATCATAAAACAAACATTCACACTCACCCACAGTGTTCAGCTCCACTAAAAAAGAGCTACAGTTGCATCACAATTTAGATTAAATTAAACAGTCTCATGTCAGTCTCAGTCTCAGTCAGTGACAACTCCACTTAGCTGGTGACTGAATGAGGAAATCTACAGGATCTCAAAGAATATTATGAATCCAATCCACGATATCCATAATCCACCATGCGAATGGCACGGTGGATTGTGTTCACTGACAATGCTTTCTGGAAGTATTCCTGAGCCCATTCTGTTTCCTTGACAGTGGCATTCCTGTTTGAGGTGCAGTGACGTTTAAGGCCCTGGAGATCACAAGCATCCAGTAGAGTTTTACAGCCTTGATCCTTACGCACAGCGATTGTTCCAGATGCTCTGAATCTTTTGATTATGTTATGCACGGTTGATGACGATAACTTAAAAGTCTTTGCTATTTTACGCTGGGTAACACCATTCTGGTATTGCTGCACTATCTTTCTGTGCAACAA
>JARVGQ010000002.1:14095073-14107516 GCA_031762355.1 Hypsolebias martinsi | reverse complement strand
CCAAATTGAATTAACTGCAGCTGGGAGCCTTTGGCTATGATTAGAAAACTAAACAGTAAAATTCATTATCACTCATTGTCACCAGCTTACATTGTAAATCTTATAATCTTTTTAAGCAATACTCTGAGACTCCTCTGAGTTCACTTTTTGGTTAAGGCCATCCCTGGTTTTATGCCGGAAATACGTCCATTTGATTGAAATTTAAGGACTATTAAAATCAGGCTTTCTACCGTCTTGTGAAACCACATAAAGGAACAATTAAACACACATTTATACCTTAAACATTCATTAAACTAAAACATTGTTATGAAATAAAGCCAAATAATACAGCCATCAAGTTTAAATAAAAAAAGATGTACTGAGGATAAACATTTAAAACAAAACTTTAATCTGCACTTTACTTTAAGAACTTTGAGAGGGAACATTATGTTATGTATTAATATGTTTAGACAGTAACCCTCCCTGTGGCCCAATTGTGCTCAATTACCACAGCAAGTGAACAACAAATGATTAGGCCAATTATTTCTGTAAGAACCTCAATTATGTCTTTATGTGTTGAATGGACAAACGAGACTTGAACTTCTGCGCACTTTTCATAAAGTTTACAGATGTTAAAAAAAAAAAAAAAGAAGAACCTTCCATTTGAATTAAAGCTGGGAAACAAAGATCCCAAAGGCCTGACAATAATATAGCGCTTATTCAGTTTTTAACGAGCCCTTACCTAGCACCATGGTCATGTAGCGCTCCTCTACTCCAGCCTCCAACAGCAGTGGGGGCACGTATGTGATCCCAGCTGCCACACAGATCTCCAGGCCACAGGTCAGAGAGTTCAGCAGGATGAGACGCCACTGAGATCTCCATCCAGGCATATTTACAGGGGCTGATTCGCCTTTCCTCCCCTCTCGGATGGCCACTACTGAGGGCAGGGGAGATGGGAGGGACCTGGACAGGGGTGAGGGGCGGAACTCTGGGTGGGAGATAGAGCCCCACTGGGGCCTAATGACCGTCGACGAGGGACAGCAGTGAAGACATATGGATGTCTCAGATAACCTGAAGAATTCATTCTCTTCTTGGCATTCTGGATCTGAAGAGCACAGGGGAAAAAAATGAAATAAAATAAAACAGAAATTTGTTAGACACGGACTTGAAGAAAAAAAAATCCCCAAATGTATAATTTGCTGTTGTTTAAGACTGTCCAAAAATATGAGCAAGGGCTTGTGGTAGAAGAATGGAAAGAACAATGACTTCGCACACCAAAACATCAATTATAATGGGTGCAGGACGGAAGAGCAGTAATCATGGTAAAAAAAAAAAAATTTTTAAAAAGAGAAGTTTTCGTAAACATTTTTTATTCTTAATGTAATGTTTAGGGTACACGTCTTCAAAATACTGAATATATCTTATTTAAAGTTCATCAAACTATGTAACAGATCAGACTTGCTCATAAATGCACACGCAACTGCTTTCATTTTAAAGGTAGGCTATCACTAAAATACACACTAGTATATCCATTTTTTTTTTTTTAACAATGGCAGTTAGTTTCAGGTTAATACACCTGTAGCTTCAAGTTTCAAAAGGTACATTAGCAGTAATGGCTTTTGTTAAAATATACTCCAACTTACTGTAAATGATTAGAGCAGTCAAAAAGACAATAACATGTACTACAGCATTACATTTCATGAAGTTGTTAGCTGATGAAAGATGAAGCAACAGCTTCAGGGTAGCAGGAAAAACAAGCTGGAAAAAAAGAGCAAGAATGATGTGGCAACAAAGTACTTGGCAAACAAGTTTACGTGTGTTTCTTCCATTATATTCTCCATTTCTCCTTGTTAAATCTTTTATAGTGACCAGGACTTATGGTTAGGCCTTAAAGCCGTTCTTCCTTAAACTTACTGTCATTATTTAAATTAATAATTTCTGATTGCAGCTTTAGTCACATTAGCATCTCCCTCCTAATTTGTTTTCACAGATAACCACTGCTGAAGAGTGAAACAATGTAACAGTGTAGAAGATTTTCACCAGAGGGTTATATTACATAAAATGAGTAATTTGTACAGCATGCTTCTGTAAGATTGATATACTGTAACTACTAACAGTGTATTCCTTCAAGGACAGGCTGAGAAACAAAAGTCAAGGAAAAAGAAACATTTTCACAATTTTGAAAATGCTTTCAAGATGGTATAACTAAACTTAACCACCTAGAACCAGTGACTCTTTCCTCTGGGCTTAAAGATGAGAGGAATGTCTAGATAAACTTCATTGATTTTTTTTTTTGGTTCTTATCATCTGCTCACTGATGTACACTATCAAAAAACTTACAACACATTAAGAGTAGTAACTTTGGGCTTAAAGTCCATGTTAAGTGTTTACTGGGAGTAGTATCCCAAGCCTGCACACAGTCATCCTAACAACGAAGAACATTGAGAATGACATGGTTAAGGTAAAACAGAAGGAGGAGATAGAAAAATAAAACTAGGTTGCACAAAGCACAGTCTTCTTTTTGAGGCAAGATTGTTGTGAAGTATGAGCATTTGAAATGCAATCTTGATATTTTAATCGGTAAAACTAGTGTGCCATGTGGCCCCTTTGTTAATATTGTTTGTACAATATGCTGATTTTGTTAAGTAAATAAAATTTAATTTATGTTAGCTCACGCATTAGGACCTAGTTAATGAATAAATGGTAGCTGCACTTTCAAGTTTTTTTCCCCCTTATAATATTAGTAAACCTCTTTTTTTAAACGTTTATTTGGCAAAATACAGTACTTCAATGCAATTGTGACTTTGTAGACTTTTTTTTTGTTATGATTTAATTTAATTTGAAGCCATATTTAAATACTGTATTAAGACTTCCAGACCCAGCCATGGCCAGTTTTGGTGACTTATTTGCACTTCCTTTGTTTAAAGTTACAAAAACACTTCTTTCACTTCTGTTTGTATCATTTCACTTTTGTGATTATCACATTAGGTAAAATGATGAATATATTTTGATTAGTTTCAAATTTATACATTTCAAAGGTCAGTGGTTTAATTTGTTTCATAAATGCAGAGACATCAGGGTGACAATCACAGGTGGGTAGACTAGAGAAAATGAAATAAATCATGCATTAGAGCCCTGAACAGGAGAAGCAACGATGGACTGAAATAATCATTGACAAATTGACTAATCTGGAAAAAAAAGACAAGTCAACTACCAAAATAATCATTAGCAGCAGCCCCACCTGTGTTTTTTGTGGAAGCGTTTCAGCTGACAACAGGCCACGTTCTCATAATTAATTTAAAAAGAGCATGTGTCAGACAAATAAATAAATCCTTTGTTGGTTTAAGGTTCAAACATTTATCATGCTTTAAAGTTAGCAAAAGTATTTTTACAAAAAAAAAAAAAGATGTCAGAGAACTGAAAGTGAACTGATGGTGAACTTATAAATGTCTCTGCACAGGAATCTAAAGAAATATCTCAGTACACAAAATCTCTCATCAGAGCTTCATTTCCTATAAAAAATACAAACCAAAACAGGAACTAATAAGGAAACCACTATCGTTACCATTAATCCGTTAGAAAAGCGTTCTTCCAAAGCAGAGCAGTCAGAATAGCTGCAAACACAAACAGCTTCTATATTTGCATCTGCTCAGACATTTTTCTGCCCATCTGTTCATTCTTAGCACAAAACATAGATGTCATCATGTCTAACAGGACTTTGTTATTCACAGAAATGTGCTCAGCCAGCATGTTGAGGACCTCTGCAGTCCAGCCAAAACAGACTACCAAACAAATAAATAAATAAATTAAAAAGAACGACAAAGATAAGGCAGTGCTGAAAACATGAAAGTAACAAGAATTTGAAGTTCTTAAAGCGGTCGTTATAACTAATTTTCAGGTTTCCTATGTTTGAGGTTATTTATTTGGGGTTTTGAATTCACTAGCAAGTCAAAAACATAAATCTATCATCCTAGGACTTAAAATATTTATGTTACAGTAAACCATTTGGATTTGCAGTGGAAAATTGTCACTTCTACAGTGCAGAGTTGAATAGTTTAGCCTTCCGGCTCCCAATTTTAACTTCAAATTATAATGCTTGCACTCTTTTTTGGAAGAGGGAGTGAATAATCTTCATCTTGGTTTTTGCTCAGCATGCTATCCCAAATTCTTAGTAATACATAATACACAAATTTATATACAGTACTGTATATATATTAAAAAAAATGTGCTGATTGTATTCAGTCAGTACGTCATTTGATTTCCCAATAATAAAACCAGGACACCAAGGTTTCATGGTCAAATGTAAGCCTACAGTCGAGTGGACACGAAATCAAAAAAGTCCTTTCACACCAGTCAGATTTCATCTCGCGCCCCCAGCCATGGCACTTTGAAAGACACACATCAGGGGATCAGCCTTTGCCCCGTCTGGCTCCTACAACCCCCTACATATTTTGTGTATGTGTGCACACACACGCATGCACACACAATTTTATCATTCTCCCATTGCATTTCTTCCTCAAACTTCCCCAAGCCCCGAGGTCAGAATCATGCCTGACCTGCATTTTTTAAAGAACCCCTTTGACATATCTGCCCAGCATCAGTTCTGCCTTTATGGTTCTGAATCCCAGTGTGAAAGCTTTCTATTGCAGCCCCAGCTGGCTCTCTGTCAGACTTTCTCACTGACAACACAAGGGTCCCTGGTGGCTAGAATAAAGAACTCTGATTTGTCTTACCAAGCAGCCAAGGCCTGTCTGAACATTTCCAGGGTTTTGTAAACTGAGTAGTTGCTTAATTCTTGACCTGACTGGCATGAGTCAAGAAAAGATGGACGGACTAAAAAGCAGTGTGGAAAAAAATGAAGAGTAGAAGCTGTGCAAGTGGGTCATCAATCATCCATTTAGTCACCTTTTAGATTTTCAGGACTGAAGGAAGAAACAACTGTGTGTCTACACTTACATACCCCACCAGATACTCCTCAGTACCAACCTCTGACTCCACACTGTATTCCAGTCATGTCTTCCATCTCTACACATAGCCTTGGAGACACAAAGGCACGCTCGCACTGTTACCAGTACTAAATGCTTCTCCAGCTCACAATGTATGTTTTAATGCTGAAGTCTGAGCTTAGCTGTGACAGTGAGACAGTAGAGGATGGTTGCTTTTGTCAGCTCTCCCACTGCTCCATTACCAAGCCCCATTCATCCAAAGACCCCACAAAAAAAATTCTACTAATGACTCTGAGTGGTATTCTAATACAAAACAGGCTTTTCATACAATTCTGTGCCAGTGAGGGTAATGGGATATAATGAGGTTTCAAATGTAGCCCAAGTCTTTTAGAAATTAAAAGTTTAAGTAGATAAAAGGCTGTTAGAGAGCGTGGGATGGGGGTCTGCCTGCAGACACCAAGGTTTGGAAGGGAAGAGAGGGAATTGCTTTGAAATGACATTAGGGTTATAACACAGTGGACTGCAACAACAGGAGGGTAAGGAGATGAATGGCCATAGCATGGTGGCCTTCTCATTCAGTCGCTGCACATTAATGGACTCTATAGTCAGTGTGGAGAAACAAGAGGGCCAGCATTAAAGACAACTGCCTGCCTGGATTAGTTCCTGTAAATCTTGCTCTGCATACATTGTTCTAAAGCAAACAAGGTGCAATGAAGGGAATCTGAATGTACCAGGGACTGCTTAAAAGCTAATGCTAGGCAGATGTTGGCACTGTCCTTGATCAGAGAGGTAACTTCTAGATACAAAATTTAACTGTTGGGTCACAAACAGCAATGCCATCTGATTACTGTATAGATACTTTTGGTTATCAAAGATGTAGTTCACAGTTTTAGTTCTATTACAAAAGAATCTGTGTAATTATCTGGATTTTAATGAGCATTGCCAGTCCAAAATAAACACTTTCAATGACAGATCAAACATTTATACAGTATATTGTTTTGATACTCAACAGTGTAGCTTTCTCAGTTAGGCCCTTGAAAAATAAGTGCAACATCTTTAAGAATCAAAAATAAAATCCTGTTGCTTTTATTTTAATTTGCTAGCTTCACAATGAGCTGAAAGTTTGAGAATCTTGATCATGGCATGGGAGAAAAAACAACAAGCACACATTAACATCAACTTTGCCAGCTGGTTACTATGAAATAAGTCGATCATATCTGAGGAAGTGTATCTGTGTTTGAATTGTAATAACATGGAGCTTTATTTAGCTCATTTAAAAATCTACTGGAATCTAATTAAACTAAATACCAATATTTTAACTCCTATGGATACATGTTCAGGTGTCTGGCACTATGGTACAGTCAGTTCTAAATGTAAATTTAATTGCAGTGTTTGCACATTAACATTTTATATCCTTATTGCTCAGATGTTTTACCCTCAAAGTACTGTAGTCACTGCCTACGGTACTAGTATTTCCACATTTTTTAGTATCTCTCTCCATGGTCTTCTGTAACTTTTTCAATGTCAGTCCAGTCCGGCCTGTTTTCCATCATTCTCAGGTCCACTGAGTACACAATCAGACGTTTAACATGATTATTCATGCATGTCATTTGCAACACATACTGACAATTCAAAAAATACCACGTATACTCTTTAACCTTTAATCTCGTTTGTCATTATATCACTGCAGAATGCTTACTTACACTATATTATAGTCTATGTACCCAAATCTATCTTATTGCAATATAATTTGGGGAAGTACATTTCCCACAACTTTGCATACAATTTGGGGTTTTCAAAAATGCTTTGTTAGAATTGCAACCTGATCATGTTATCATTGTCCTTCTGCTCCTCTGTTTAATAATTTACAGATTCTTACTATTTATAACGTTAACATTTTTCTAATTGGCATTTTTGTTTATAAGATTTATGTAAGTCAAGAGGATATACCAAAGCATTTCACCCATTACTTTAAATCAAATATGCTGTTTCATTCTTACTTAACTCGCCAGAGTCCAGCGCTTGATCTTCCTAAATGTCAGAGCAGTAAAGTCAGTTTTTTCTTAGAGGAGAGTTAAAGTTTGGAATGATTTTTCACATTTGGCCTTCTGTAAAAGAGTTTAAACGTTATTTAAAACTTTACTTAATTAAAGAATTGTGATTGATACTTTTTTTTACATATTTTGTTCAAATTTCCATTAATACTTTGTAGATGTGCTTTTTAAATTTTTTTCTGTATGACTGTATTCCTAAATTTATGATCAATTGATTGCATTTTTGGACTGTATAATTTTTTTCTATACTATTTATATAAGTCATTTGGGCTTCTGCCTCTTCCTGCACTGTTATTATTATTATTATTATTATTATTATTATTATTATTATTATATCTTTGATCTGTATTTTAATTGTGCAAACTAAACTAAACTAAACTAAACCTACTCCACATAAAAAAGATTAGTGTTTGGTTTGTGGTCCACCTCTGCTCACTTGAAAGGCTGCTTTGACCAAGCTGATCCTTCCTCCCATCCCATAATGTTAAGACCACATTCATCACCATGACCTTTGACCCCACCTTTCACCACAAATCACTTTTTGAAAACAGTCAGGTGAAATTAAACCGACTGTCTCTGTTGATTCAACATAGAACTTTTGTTGGGAAGTAAAATGAAAAACCTAAAAATATGGAGAGACACCCCCCCACCCCACTTCACCACCACCACCAATCAGGATCTAGTGACACTCTTTAAGGTGCGAAATGTGAATGATATTTTGATCTTTCTGCATTTTTTTTTATTTTTTTTTAATAAAGACTATGTCTCAGTATGTGGTTCCCAACCCTGGTCCATGAGTAACACCATCCTGCATGTTTTAGTTGTTTCCCTGCTCCAGCACACCTGATTTGAATAAATGGTTGACTAACAGGATTCAGCAGAACTTGAGGAAGTAATAAAATCACTGTTGTTTCTTTTAGGCCTCAACTTTGCAGGAGTGAAATTTTAAAAAAGTGAGCAAAGTAGTCCTGCTAAGGTATACAGCAAGAATCAACAAACCTGTATATTCACTTGTCAAATGAACAAGTACATAAATATTATACTCTGTGTGCGTGCTTGTTTATAAAAGGGTAAACAGAAAGAAGTCTGTACTCGGTCCTGACGGCAGAATGAAGTCACTTGTGCCTCTGGGAGTATGCATATCTTCCTGATGGAAATAGCCCAACAATGAAGTGCTGCAGTTTAACCGTTTGGGCATTTGTTAGTCAATGTGTCTGATAACATACCTCCTCACAAACAGGCTCTTCAGTCATTAATCATTAAAGAGCTACTGTCAATAGAAGAACTACCAGTAATGAGAGTGGGGAAATATAAAGTAGGTTTTACTCTAAATCAGGTGCATTAAGCAGTCGAAATTTTCTTTAGATTTTAATAAACATGCAGTTGATTGTAAAGAGATGACAACTGGGATCAACATAATAAGTAAAACATGACATTTTATGACATTTTATGTTCCAATAAAATGATCAAATGCTATTTCATGACTACGTTTTCATTAATACTTGTTTTATTTCAGCATATTGACCAAAGTTGCTTTTCTTTTTGAGACTTTTACAACTAACTGTTCTTAGAGAACAGTACTATTTTACTTTGATAATGAATATTTTAGTACAACTTGATTTATTACTGCACTTTGACATAGAACTGAAGTTGGCTTTTTGTATTTAAGATCCTATATTTCTACCACATATTTTAACAAAGGTTATGTATTAAAAGCCTATACATTTCAGCTTGAATTACACTTTTTTTAAATGAAAATTATCTGGTTGACTTTTTCCTCTTATTAGCCCACACATGTTCAAAGTTAAACCTTCATTTTATATACTATAATAATCTCATCTCATACGGTTTAATTTCAACGTTTGGCTGAATGATAGAATTTAAAATTTCTAAATACAGTCAAAAAGTAAAAAACAAAACTGGTTTACAAATATGCATTAACTATGTCTGTAAAATAAGTGTAACAACTAAAACAAGAGGTGATAGGTAAAGTAATACTTACCAGCCAAAGTTGAAAAGCTCTTGTAGGGCTGCATAACTAAACTTTAAGGAGTGTGATCTATTTCAGAGGTTGATCTCAATCTTTATCTAGTCAGCAGCTCGTTACTATACATATCCTCACTAAATTTTCTGACCACCTGCTTGAAGAGAGGCTCTTTTTAATCCTTTCAGTGTCCTCTTGTCCCCTCCTCACTTGTTCAGCCCACCTCCATATTCCCCCTTTTATATTCTCTCTCTCTCCTCTGTGCATTAGTCTGCAAGGTAGGAATTAGGAAAATCTCAAAGCATTTGAGGAGTCCTGCTGATTTCTGTCTGTCTGCATCTGCCTCCAAATTACTGTCTCAATCTTGTTTTTTTTTCCTCAAGAGTTTCTCAAAAAAGGCAAAAGCCAGAAAAGATCAAACTTTGACACGAAAGCGAAGCTTACAAAAGAAACTCACCTGCCATGTTGAACGTTAGAGACAGTTGGAAACAAAGATTGAAATGATATCATTACCCCACTCGTAGGCCACTTCTCTGTCTCTTCTTTCTCACGATCTATAACCACTCCCTAAAAGAAGTTTCGTTTTATACGCCCTGACCCAGTATCAAGTTCAGCTGCTTATCAGAGTAGGGGGAGCTCTCACACCGTCTCCCATTACCTCCCTTCTTCTTGTCCAGTCTTAGTTAAGCTCACATCTCTGCATGACCACTGATCTGTGGACTGATTTAACCCCTTTCCTGGTTCATCAACTTGGCCAGCAAAAAGCCTAATTGAGTAAGATACGGACATGCACACACATACCTGCTCGCGCTTGACTCGGTTGCCTTGTCTGCTCCAAGTGCCTACAGGCCAAGACCATCTCTCCACAGAAAAGCATTTAATTTGATAATAGTAAGAGGAAGAGGAGAAGTGGAGCGCAGGGAGATCTAAAATGAGGAGGGTGGCTGGTCAGGCGAGGTGGGTTGGGGTGTTGAGTAATTTCATTAGACTACGACGGACTTTAAGGAATCTCAATTTCTGGAGCCAGATCAATAGAGGGGAGTGCGGACGGAGAGCAGCTACTGGCAGCACTTCCCCTCTGAAACACTAGCGGCTTGCCTGGAATTAAGACAATTCTGAAAATCCCATTTTGGAAACAGGCTGGGCCTGACTAACTCTGCTTTAATGTCCGTGCCCTGAAAAACATTTCCTTTTCTTGAATGTTCTGCCAACATAAAACTGAATGAAAGGTACAGTTAAAAATGGTTGGCCCAAGTAATTAGGCCTTTATTATGTTGGTATGCTTTACCCACGTTGTCTTAATTTGCTTTTTTATTTTTAAATATGGTAAGTAATAGTTCTGACTTACAAGAACTATAATATAGGAAATAGTGAAATTGAGACAAAATCTCCTGTTCTACAGCCACCTCAACAAGAGAACAGTTCAGTGTACAAAAGAGCCCTTTTTTCAAGTACCGATACAAAGATAACTAAAATTTGATTATCTAGAAGCTTTCTTTGCATGCAGTAGTGATGTTTCAACTGCCAACATAATGTGTGTGCTTAACTTCAGCTTTGGCTCATGTTGTACACACATTTTGGACAAGACAGGGCAACTAATTCCATGGTAGACTTTCCCACAAACTCGACGTCTCAGGCACTGGCCAAACCCTGCATGCCCATAATAACCTACAACACAGCCTTCTGTGATGATAAAACATCCAAACTAAAACAGAGCAGCAAAAATAGAACTTGAGGGCTAGACTACCATTGGCATAACAGCAGAGACCCAACAAAACCTAAATGTCACCAGCATTATACACAGCACCAAGGACGGAATGAGGAAGATCAATCATTCATTGTGTGCTTCCACAGCAAATTAACCTTTAAGTAAATACGTGATGCTGATGCTTAACACAGTTCCTATATACAGGTGGTCCTCGGTTTACGTTCGAGTTCCGTTACAACGGCCCGGTCGTATACCCATTTGAACGTAACCCGAAACTGAAAACACGTGGCGAACGTAAGTCCGGATTTTGAACGTAACCCGGAATTGAAAACACGTGGCGAACGTAAGTCCGGATTTTGAACGTAACCCGGAATTGAAAACACGTGGCGAATGGTAACGGCTTTTTAAACACGTTTTTTTCAACGTGACACAATACCAGCGTACAT
This sequence comes from Hypsolebias martinsi, assembly GCA_031762355.1. Lineage (NCBI taxonomy): Eukaryota > Metazoa > Chordata > Actinopteri > Cyprinodontiformes > Rivulidae > Hypsolebias > Hypsolebias martinsi. Next base: position 14,096,399 of record JARVGQ010000002.1, on the reverse strand, counting down.
TCTGTACCTTAAACATGTACAGTACTGTATTTCCAAGCAGTTAGCTAACACAGTACCCTCAAAAAACACATAAACGGCACTGTGTGGAGCTATCGAAAGTCAATGGGAGGTGTGATGACGTCACCAGGAGGCGAACGTAAGTCCGGATTTCCGTAACCCAGGTAGGTCGTAAACCGACGACCACCTGTATATATATATACATAGTGGCTCCTGAGCTCTTCATGGTGCTTTAGTACCTTCTTACAAATTATACAGTTCACAAGAAAAAGAAAAAAAGAAAAATAAGGTAAATTCACTGCCATTTTGATATTGTATTGCTTCTATTTTTTCCTTTCTTTTCTGGACCAGCGTTTTCATCCATCATCTTCTCCTCTCATCTTGTCCTTCAGCCTGCCTGCTTTTTTACATCATCTCTTTTGACATTTCTGTGCATATTTTCCAAGTGACTAATCTGTAAAGGTTTTGTTTTTGTCTGTGTCATTCATACAGTTTTTCAAGCATCCACAATAACAAAAATCAGTTAAGGTTAAAATTATTTTATTATTATTATTATGTTTTTAAACAGGACGAGTGATGCCTTCTTTTCTTTACAGTCACACTGTTGTGCTGTTCATTTTATAGGCAAGCAACAATAATATTCTATTTGAACAACACTATTACAGTTTAATGCGAAATTATCTTTGTTGTCAACCTGGAATTACATTTTTTTTCTTTAAATCATATTTTTGCTACATGTTCATTTTTATACCAGGCTGAGAAGCACAAAAAATGTTTAAACCAATTAATGCATTTGTTTTTAATTTGAATTTTAAATTAAGTGGCCATGATAGTGACTCCTGAAAAAAAAAAAAAAATAAATAAAATAAACACTTATACCAGGTGACTTCTGTTCTCTTGAAATAGTTGTAGAATGTAGCGTGCCATTCGTTTTGCCTAATTATCTGCCTTTAATTAAGGTGAAGAGAATGTAATCAAAATGGCCACACCTGTCTAATTACATACAAGTCAAGCTGTGTTGGGTGGGATCCAAGAAAAGGTGAGTGATGAAACTCTCAAGTCTGGACTCCTGGGAAGACAACCTGTTTAATTAGATTAAAACGGAAGTTGTTAATTAATTAGAGCATCATGGATGACTAATAATGAGATTTATTTTAGTGAAAGTTGACCTGTTGTATGAAAAACTTCTTTGTGATAAAATATTCTGACAAGGGCATTTGCAAGGACACAATAAATGTATTTAGTCTGACCAGACATTACCTGTTCAACCTGACATTCTGAAGAAATGTAAAACTGGATCACAGAAAGAATTTGGTGATAAAATCTCTA
>JARVGQ010000002.1:14068108-14081591 GCA_031762355.1 Hypsolebias martinsi | reverse complement strand
CCCCGGTTGGGAGAGTAACTTCAAAAAAATATATCTTTATCTTTAAGAACAGTGCCATCTACTGTTATGCAAAGTGGAGTGACCAACATATGCATAACCTTTGTTACAACTCCAGACTGCAGAATGAAAAAATGACCACTATATTTGATGGGTGCATCATTTTTATTTTTTGTGCAAAAAGGGCCAAGCCAGGGTTTGTACTCTTATTTTTGAATTTCTAGACTTTTCCAGATCCAAATACTTAAGATTTTGTAATTTCATTTTTTTTTTTAACTTTAAATCACCTGCAGATATACCATACTAATTGTGCAACAACGCAGTTCCCTGTATGTTTATGTTAAAATATTATCTGCAAGAGGATATTTTCTCTCATCTGAAAATATATGTTTAATTGGCTTTACAACACATCTTGTGAGGATAAATAGCTGCTGCAAAGAGATTTTCTTTTCTTAAACGCTGCACTGTTTTGTATAAATTTCTGAGAAACTGTCCCATGTCAAGTTTTTTCCAAGACAGTGTTTTGACAACAAACTGACAAATTCCTCTCACCACAATATGCAAAATGAATGAATGTTTTCAACATTTAAATTTTCATACATGAGTCTGTATATACCCATTAATTAAAATGTCTTTGTTGGCATTAGATAGTGTCCCACAACAAGAAAATGATCTGCTGTCCGTGAAAGTTTGCAGCCCTTCTGTTATTTGAACCAAAAATCGACACTGTGTTGACAATAATGTTTTCATGTTTGAAAAATGACCCGTTTGTTTACAAGATCTACTATATATAATATTCAGGACTGATGTAATAAAACTCTATCATCAGAACCACACCCAAGAGTCTCAAAATGATAATTGCAGCAGCTGCTTTAGCGAGCCAAACTCCAGTCCTCTTTGAGCATGGCATATTTCTGCAGAACGTTGGCGGGTATAATAATAACAAGGCTCATTGGAGGTACAAAAAATACTTCTCGTCTGTAAGTGCTAGAATGCCATCATTTCATGCCACTTCAAAATTTCTCGTTAAATCCTGTTTGTCCAAAAGGTTTGAGGATACGTAGTGCCGCTCGACTCAACCCGTCAGTGCTTTGAAGTGAGCGTTAGTGTTGAGGAGACACGAAAGATTTGAGGCAGCATGGTGCTCAGCTGGTAGAACATTTCCTCCGAGATGCTCTACAAAGAGACAGAAAGAGCCAGGATTAGTACCCAAAAAAAGGAAAATATTTGTGCAGCCTGAATGTATTTTTACACCGCTCAATGTGGCACAAAAGGGAGCAAATGAAATGCTTCTTTACACGTGAAAACAACACAGCTGGACAGTTGTGCTAAACAATATATTTCACAATGCGTCTTGTGTCTTTTAGCTCAAAGGTCGCTGTTCCTCAGGGTGCAGAAGTCAAAATACATAAATGATGTGAGCTCCAAGCAGCTGGGACTTTAAGAGGGTACATACCATGTCACTCTAAGCGTTGATGCTCGTCAAATAAGAATGCTAAGTTATCTTAAAGCAAAAAAAAAAGCCGCACGCAGACAGCCAGCCTATATTTAGATATAGTATATCTTTTGAGCTGTAGACAACAATGCCAATTCAGTAGTTGCCATTCTGAATTATGTCTGAGCATGTAGCTGACAGGAAGCCGATACAGTCGGGGTTCTTTGATGCAGCTCGTCTCGTCTCATCCTGTCAACATGAGATCATACTATAGGCCCTCCTGCCTACCTGAGAAATCACAGGAGCTGTGGGTATAAACAGCATCCAGCTAAGCCTAGACTAAAATAACAGTCGTGAGTCATCCAGCACTGGCATTTTCATCTTTTACTTTTTTAATTCAGCTCTTTATTTTTCTTTTTGAATGTACCAACTTCTTCGCATTACAAAAGACATAACAATTAGATTTTGACTTTCAAGAAAGTGAATACGGTTTCTCGTCAGTGTCGGCAAGTTGCACTTTAATCCCTCGGCTTATCACACATTCATATGCGCTCTCTTTTATCATAACAGAGCAAGCACCTAAGAACCTAAAGCTCTATAATCCAGTGTTAAAGTGAGCTTTCCAAACATTCAGCTCGCACCACTCCTGCGTTCAGAGGTATGTACCGCCATGCCAGGTGTGCCTTTTGTGATGCGAGCCTTCAGGTTCTTTTGAATTCACATAAAGCATTAGTGGAAGGCTATCAATCAAAGAACAATTCTGCATCTTTAGCCATAAGTCGCTTGTACATGTGAAGGAATTTCTGCTTTCACTGCTCTGTAAAGTGGGTCACAGGTTAGTTTGGTAAAGAAGGTCACTCTGACCTCATTTATGGCTGGCAACTGATTAAGTTCTCAAAATGTTATTTCTTTTATCGGACAGTTGACCTAAAAATAACTACTGGCTCCTTGTTGAACACATCCAGGGTTGTGGAGACCGGAAGAGCCTGAGATACTGCATGTCTGAAGCATAATTTTATTGTGGCATGTGATTATGTCTGTTTTGTTTGTGTGTTATTTGCATGTATCTGGACAGCTCACAATCATTTTGATCCCAGTGCACCCTTTACTCACCTTTGGCACCAGGAACTGGACTGTGCGTGAAATTCCCCCATCCCATGAGGCCATTTCCATCATAAAACCTGTAAATTAAAAACAAATTTTTAGTAGCTATTTGATACATTATTACAATTTTCAATTGTTAAATACATTTCTAAAACGAAAAACTTATAATTACATTGTTTTATGCACCTATTTACTCTCAAACTACCATTTAAGTTTAAACCAACACCTAGATTTTTTTAAAATTTTATTTATGTATTCATTTACAAAAATTTTTTTTTTAAATCCATAAACGATAAGAACACAAAAAATAAACAGCAATTATAGGCCATATGGGACAAATTTCAATTAAAGTTATTCGCTTTAATCAGTATCAATAAACTGCTAAATGTTCACTGTATATGCTCCAAAGCAACCTCAGTTGGACAGCGTGTGCTGTAAACATCCATATATAAATCAGTGTCTCACTTTACCTTTAACACATTTAAAAACCAGCTCAGCTCTCTTAAGACACCAGGGTATAGTCATCTCCTGCAAAGTGGAAAAAAGAGAAGTAAATTCCTGATTTGTGTGTTTTCAAACTAAAATGACTCTTTTTATTTATTTACTAGTAAAAGCTGAGTCATCCCTTCTGAGACAAACTTTCTTGTAATGTTTAAAGAGGTCCTAATGAATCATTTTGGATTTCTGAAGGTCTTTCAAAGTGGTTTGGGAAACTCAGGATGATTTTTTTTTTTTAATACTCAGTTCCAGATCAGTACAAGAAGTATGAATTTTAGATATAACTCACCATTATTTGTTTCATTTTCTTCAACATTTATACAAGTTACATAAATATAATATAAAACCGATTTACATGTATTTTTAAAAAGGTGATAGTTTGTGGGGATGAACCATTTCACTTTTTCAGTTATAAGTACACAAAGTAACAATTTTGTGATTTTAAACAGAGCTGTTGGTCTGTGCTCCAATTGTTTACTTTTGCAGCACATGACAATCATAAATTCAATGTGCTTAGAAAAGAAAGATATGGCACATATGTAAGATCACCAAAAAAATATAAAACTGACAAAAAATGGAAACAATAATAACAGTTAAGTGCATTCACTAAGTAAACAATTTAAGCTTAGAAATCTTGGAAGGAAATGCACAGTCAACTGGGTCAAACCAATATTTTTGTTAAGACAACTATACCTAAACAGAGTTACAATGTATAATAAATCAAACACTTTTTTTACAAAAAGTATGTTAATGCCTTTTAAACACTTCCTGCATGCATTAGCTCATCTCTTCTTTAAGTTTCAAGTGCTTAGTTGAATACAGTGATCCCAGAGAGGAGACATTTCTGGAATGACACATGCAAAACAACACATTTATATTACTTCTGGGAAAATTTGTTATTTAGTCATTCAGTTCTGAAGAACTGGAGGCAGAAGTGTGAACAAGGTTTGTGTACGGTAAATGTGTATGTTGACTACACTAGTAACTGAACTGCCCTCAAGATAAACAGCACCAGCTTGAGCAATGGCTCTTTGATGCCTGACTAATCGGATTTGATATTCTGGAGTTTCTGATAATGTCTGAAGCAGGTAGATGTGAGGAGCTGAGCTGGCTGTTGATCTAAAAGCAGCTGTGCTCTTTCACCAACAAGAAAAGATGATTCTTTCAACCAGAAACACAAGCAGCTGTGAAACTGTGTAAGACGTTTTTTTTTTTTTTTTGTCTGCAAAGTAGTTTTCTAAAATTAGCTCTACATTTTATTCCCTGCAGCATTTAAACACAATTTAAAAAAAAAAATCATTAAACACATTTTCTGGTTTATTTAAAGGCAGAAACATTAAAAAAAAAAGAAAATAACTAGAGAAACAGCCCATTATAATTAAACTGTGGTTTAGGTTCTCTAAACAAACCTTGCAATTGTTCATGCTATAAAAATAACATACAAACAGACAAAGATCTTTCCTAAATTAGCTTAAATGTGTTAGAAAGGCTAAGACAGAAAGGTTTTTTATGTGAAAACTGAAACTTTAATTTAATCTGCCTCTTAAATAAACTTTAGAAATTAAAACTGTTTAGTAGTATAAACAATCACATGTAATCAGACACAAGCAAAAAAAAAAATCTGCATGTTGTGACAGGAGCACACAGACAGAGGCTTCAAACAACCAATACATGTTAAAATGATTTGTTCTCCAGGGAATACAAATAAACAACAAGATATTTGCTTGACATTTGCATTATGCTGTAAAATCTTTCCTCATTGCTCTCTTCTGCTTTGCAAACCATAGCTGCAAAATTGCTCTGCTTTTGAACTTTATAAAGATTAATTGTACATTACATTCACATCAGCTGATTTAAAAAATCCACTCGCAGCTACAGTGTTGATGCATAAACAAGTAAAGGCAAATAAAAAAAGGAATATAACTCCAGAAGTATAATTTAAAATTAGGGGTGCACCGATAAATCATCCGGCCGATTTATCACCCTCCATTTCCTTAATTTTGGGAAATCAGACGATGCAAGAGAAACCGATTTTACTGATGATTTTTTTGTTTGTTTTGTTTTAACAACAATCGTCTGAACTTCATTTATTCATGGCCAGTTAAAACAATTTTGTATCATTTAAGGGTATGTGTTTCAATAAAATAATAATGGAAAATTAAAGGTGCATTGTGACCTTATAACACCTGGCAATGTCAGTGATAAAACTAAATCGATATTGGTCAAAATCGGAATCGGCAGGTCAGACTTTTTAGAAATCGGTGATCGGCCAGAAAACGGTGCACCCCTACTTAAAATTTACAAGCTAACAAAAAACATGTACGATTGGCAGGTTTAAAAGGTAAAAATGAAATGTTTCAGATTTATAACCCAACATATTTGACTTTTTTCTATTTTTCCTCTTCAGTGAAGAGATTTATTGATAAGACAGGAAAATATGAAGAAAAATATAAACTACATAATGCAGGATTAAATACAAAAAAACAACCAACACTTGGTCACAAAATACATTTTCTTTAAAACACATAACATGCACAACTGTGTTCGATGAATCCTAGTACCAATTTATTGATAACTCCCATTTTAATTTAAATCATATACAGTATAGCACAGATTAAAAAAAAAACTATTAAGCAACATAAAAACTCCAAAATTTATCAAACACTGTATATGTCTTTATAACATATTAAACAATATGTTTACTCTCAACCGTCTAGTCTCAGAGTTGTCTGGCAACAACAGTTAACCCTAATCTTTTTCAAGCGTTGAAAGCCACCCAACTCAAATATTTGGATTTTCTCTTTGACAATGAGGTGTTTGGGGGGAAATAGATATTTTCCTTTAAAATAGTTTATTAGTTCTTTGATTTGCTGTTTGTTTTGTGCTGGAATGATTAAAGATGGAAAGATTAAAGATGGAAATAAAGCTCTCGCTTGTAAAAGTTATATAATAGTTGGTCATTATATTTTCATAAACACAACCACTAAACTCTGTAATAGATGCCTGGAACATCTGACATGTCAGGGGACTAATTTTCCTGAATAATATGCTAAATGTTTCTTATTATTCTATTGGTTTTTTGTATTAATGTAAAATGAATAAATTTATTAAATAAAAAAAATAAATAAATCTTTTCAGGACTGTAAATCACAGTGTGCATGTAGACAAGCCAAAACAAAAGGAAACTTTTCAGTTCTCTGGGAATAAAGGTGTTGGTAACTTTGTGAATATTACGGATTGAGGATTTCTGTATTTATTTTCCTCCAAGATTAAAAACCTGAGAAAGAGGTGATGTGTCAGACCTCCAGTGAAGCTTGAAAAGACGCATCATTCCATTACTCCTACAGCCAGTTTAGAATCACAAATTAACTTAACATGCATGTTTTAAGACTTTTTTGCAAAAAACAAACAAAAAAAACATGTATGCACGAAGAAAACACGTAAGCCCAACACAGAAAAGCCCCAGCAGAGATTTAAACCTGCAACACAAACCTCGACACACAGGGCAGTCATAGCCCAAACTGTTTTTATTTGTGTTTTAACAGTAATGAACTGATGTCAGAGGGGTAACGTGTTTTTTTGCTTTTTAAAATCTATTTGTGACGTGTCTTTTCCAGTACATCTCATTTCGTAATGCCTCAAACATACCTAACATACCATTGCTTTGCACTTACACCTGTTCTACTAGTAATGCAACCTTTAAAAAGATGTTGCAGTATGATTAAGTTAAGTTTGTCACTGACGCTTGAATGGTGCTCGGTACAGACAAAATTTATGCTGAACCGCTAAACTATCCTAAAATCCAGGCCTTCATGGTGCTGTGTTATTCTTACCTCTGACATGTCATGAACCAGCAGCAGAGGGATGGTGACTGTGGTGATATCGTGCGTACAGCAGACCTTCAGGATGTTCCTTAAACCCATGATAGCAGGGTCGCGGGCGGTGATGTTCCCCGAACGAAGATTGTCGTCCACACAAAGATGGAAGACGACATGAACCTCCGACAAATTGGAGTGCCGTGAGATGTAGAACTCACCTTGAGCAGGAAACACATTCAATAAAACAGAGTATGATGTTAAGTAATCAAAACATCAGCTGTTTTCTTCCGTTGTTGAGTTTACATTAAATTAAAAAATTATTACCTGGCAAAATATTTGAAGGGTTTCTTTCAACAGTTTTGCTTTTATCATCACCTCCATTCTTTTGAATCTCTGTAAGCACACAGAAGTACAAACTAAGACCAAAATACATTCAAATAATGCAAAGCTATTTAGGAGTATTCCAGTGGAAGCTGAAATATTTTAAAAAATGAACTTCAAAGACGCAAGATTGCATCTGTGCACTAAAATATCCCACTAAACCACTGAGCTTATGGTGTGCAGAGAATCTGGACAACGTTTTCCGTCAGTGCAGGAGAACTAATCTAAAGAGCGTTCCGTTTCTTGACCGTTTAATCCCCCCCTCTCAGAGCAGTGACATGTCGCTGAAATCCTCCAGCTCTCTGAGGAGCCGTGGGGCAGAAACTCTCACAACTGGCACCGTTACGTGTTAATAAAGCATTAAAGCGGATTTTAATCTCATGTTTTTGAATTCAAGATCAAATGAAACTTTAACGGAACATAAAACTTAGTAAGTTGAAGTGAAACCTGAAGCAAAGTAAATTTAGTACAATAAAAATAAAAAAATAACAACTAAAAAAGAGAATGAATAATAATTTGTTGTTTTTGTATTTTCCCATACAATATTATCAATCTGTTTACGTCTGCAAACTTTCTGCTGTTTTAACCATTCAGATATCAAAACATTCAGCTTATTCAGGAGAAAGGCAGTCAGACTTTTGGTTTGTTACTTTTATACATTTCAGAATATTTATTTTTCATTTATAAATATTTTTCCCATAGAAAAACATTGAGATCTGTTTGTTCCTTCAAAAACATTGTTATCTTTAAAATCTGATTCAGAGATCTAACTTGTTTTCTTATGCTGTTTTTTTTTTGCCAGTGTTCTGCTACTTTAGCTAACCTTTTTACAACTTTTAGCTTTTTGCTACTTTTAGCTAGACATTTGATATTTTTAACTTTTACCTAAAACAGCTATGTTTAGCCTTTCAATAGCCTTTTGCAGCTTTTACCTTTTTGTAACTTTTTGCTTTTAGTTAGCCTTATGTTACTTTTAACTTTTAGGTAGCCTTTAGCCACTTTTTTATTTTTGTTACATTTTTGGCTTTCAGTTAGCCTTATGTAAGTGAACGTTTAGATAGCCTTTTGCTCTTTTCCCTTGTAGTTAGCTTTTTGTTACTATTAGCTTTTAGCTAGACTTTTGCTACTTTAAGCTTTTGGAAACTGTTTTTCTACTTTAACTTTTGTCAGCCTTTTGCAACTTTTATTATGCATTTTGCTACTTATAACTTTTAAGTAGCAAAAGGCTAGCCAAAAGCTAAATGGAGCTAAATGCAAGCTAAGACCTACATTTAGCTTTTAGCTAGTGTTGGGCTTTTTTAGTTTGACCATCACTGTTTTTGCTTTATCAACAAGTTTCAACAAAGTCAGTCAGTCAGCACCCCGCGTCGACTCTGCATTTAACAGAAAGTGCAATTTATCTTGTTGAATCTAACAGAATTGCTACTATATGACAACTAAAAGACAATAATAAAAATACTTTTCATTCAACCATTATTTATACAGGTTACTCTCATTGAGCCTCGAGGACTCAGTTTCAAGAGAGACCAGTACTTAAAAAGTTAAAATAAATTTAATATAGCTTTTTATGTGTATTTTAGACATGTAAAGAATATTTATTGGTTCAGTCTTGAATGTGGATTACTCACCAGATTGTGAAATGTATTAAATATTTATGATGAGTGGAGAAAACCCTGGTATTTCATGTTTGAATTTTCTTTTTACAAAAAGACTAACCAGAGTGGTCTTTCTGCTTGCTGCTGTGTTGGGCTCTGGCGTAGAGCACCACCTGCTGCACCTCCTCCAGCTGCCTCTCCAAACAGTGAAAGTGGAAGTCTGTGCACTCCTTCGCCACAGTCGAAAAGTCTGGGGGTCGACACAAAGCAGGCCAGGGATGAAACAGTTCATGCAAATCAACCTAAAGAACAATTCCTCATAACAATTCACATGTTTCTGAGCAGAGAAGAAAACGACACGTAAACTAAAACGAGTGCTTCATCAGTGGCACATCTGTTTCATCAGATCTTTTTTTTTTCTGGAGCACAAAATACAAGGTTTTTAGGTATTTACACAATCTGATACAAGAGTCAGCAGTAGCTCAGCTTTTAAAGGTTGCTGATGGTTTTGCCTTAGCCAATCAAAACACTTGCTCGCACCACATGACAGTTTGTAAACAGGTTAACTCAGTGCAGAAAGTGTTCAAATGCAAACAATCCAGAGTTGCACTCCTTCTTACCAAGTCTGTTCAACGACTAGGACTAAATTTAGATGTTCACAAAACTTTCACTTTAAACCAAATTTACCCTCATTTTAGCCAAGACATATTTCCATATTTTCAACCCTAAAATGCCCACTAGTAAAAAAATGTTCAACAGATTTCAAAATAAAGAATACCAAATTAAAGCTAGCCATATATAGCAACATGGCCAACGAAAGGCTGACCCCTGCACTCTTTTTACTTTTTGTCGACAATCCCTGTGCTGCATTATTGCAGGTGTATCTGCTGACCTCTCTTGATGCCACTGTAGGAGTTGACCCTGTTGTCGACCAGCAGCACCAGCCCACAGAGTGAGGAAGAGTACACTGAAAGGGCCGTCTGTAGTCGCCTCAGCTTGGCTCCACTGCTGCCGTGTTGCCTGTGTTTACAGAAGTCCAGAACGTCAGCTCGAACCAAGCGCAGGTTGTGCATCGTCTTCAGTTGGGCTCCTGGTCAAAGAAAGAGCGGTTGTTTTAGTAAAATAATACAATAGCTGATCTATTGAACTGCAAGCTGCCATGTGTAAACAGGAAGATAACACACAGGAAGTGCAACACCTTACCTAGGTGTATGGTGAAGCTCTCCTCGAGCTGAGGCTGCTCCTCAAACATCCTCGTCCCAGAATCTGCTGCCTCTGACAGCTGGCTGGGCTGCACCTTAATCTCCTCACTGGAAATCAACCATGCAACCAGATCAATCCACCGGATATCCATAAAATACGTGACAAATATTCATCCGTTATGTTTTATGGCCAGTGGGACTGAGGTGACATACATACACAAGTATAGAAAGATAAAGCCTAACCGCAAGGCAAAAAAATATATTAAAAATACACAGAGGATTCATTTTAACATGTATAAGACTATTCAGAGGATAAAAATGATTTGGTTAGACTAAGGCTGATGCAACAACACAATAACAAAACAAGATAAAGTTTAAATACAATTTTAAACTTGAAATATTCTGCACCTTCTTTTCACTTACTTTAACAGTTTAATTAATTAAAAACGTAAACCTAAAGCATTCAAAGTGCTGATGTAGGCATTTTAAATATCGCCCACAGCCTGCAAAATTGACCTTATTATGTAATGCACAGTCAGCACATTGTTGGGAGAGCTTTTAGCAAACTGGTCCTGCAGGTTTCTGATTTAATGAAATACACAACATATGTGGAGTATTGCAATTAATATGACTTTACCACTTTACAGAGTGTTATCACTGCTAACCACCTATGTTTATTTATGTCTTGACCCAAATATCAGTCATCCCTGATCAAATAACAAATCAGAGTATTTTTGCTCTCCAGTTAAAGTCTACATGAGAAAGTGGCACTTTTCCAAGTACCTGTTTCATTACATTAAAAAACCAACAAGATAGGTTTTCTTGTTATAACATTTCAAATTCCCTTTCTTTCCAATTGTATTTCCTTTTTTAATATTCTGTTTTATAAATGTGAGTTTTACGTATTTATTACCAATTGACTTCTTTATGTAATCACAAAAAACAAGACCTAGAATTGAGTCAATGTTTGTATTGTAAGATATTGCATCTAATGTTTGTATTACTAGAGATTTGTGTTTTCTTGTCCTTTGGGATTAGAGTAAACTCTACTTTTTTATTGATTGTAAATCCTGAATGATTTTGCTTCACAGAACTTAAAAGCCCAGAATCAGCTGTAAAGTTATAGTTGGAGAAAAGTATGTGCAGTGCACAATGTGAGATTGTGTTTAGCATTTTAAAAAAAGTGCTTCATGCTGTGTTTTATGTTGGGACGGATCTAACCAAGAAAAGAAAAGATAAAGAAGATTAAAAAAAATTAAATGATTACATTTTCAAGAAAAAAAACAGACCGTATAGATTTATAAACTGGAGCAGATACCTGACCCTAATGTGCTGCCTCTGTGAATCTACTGATGTGCAAGTTGTTAGTTTAAAAGTTACAAACCCAAGAAGTTCATGAGCCATTTTTCTGTTATTGTTTGAGCTGTTAATTCATATCACAATGTTGGGCAGAAATCTGATCCGCTGCATTTCCAGCCGTCTTTCTTGGCCTCATTATTAAACTGAAGCAACAATAAAACTGTTGAAGAAATGACTGTATTTTAATAACATTAAATATTCACCATTGCCTCCGAGATTGTTAAAACATTTTTACAATACAGATCTTTCCTTTTTTCTGAGTGCATGCACACAACACAAACATAGAACTCACTTAATTTGACTGCTGTTGTTGGATTTCTTCAGATCCTGGTGCAGTTTGATGACCCACTCTTGATACTCTTGTTTTTGAATTTCTGTCACCTGCTTCAGCTCACTCGTCCACTTGTTCTCCAAAATCTGCCCAAGGAGCATCGAGTCAAGTTTTAATATGACCAAAAGAAACACATTCACCAGTCTTAATAAGGCCTGGGAAATATAGGCACTTGAACTAAGGTACTCCTTCTAACTGTGACAAACTACAGCTTTGCCTCCATTTTTTTTTTTTTTTTACCTGTTGCGCATCAAAGTGTTGAGATGCTACTGCATTTACATCCTGGTCGCTCAATGTGTTTCCCAGCTCATGCATCACTTTGTCCATTTCTGTTGCTTGCCTACCAACAGGAAGAAAATGAAGTTGTCATACTTAAGGGAAAACTGAAAAAATATACAAGCAGAAACTTTTTTTCAAAGTACTGTATATGAGACATTCCAGAAATCGAGCACCAGGAAATGGCCTAACGCCTACCTTTCTTGTAGCTTTTTAATCTCCATGTCTCTCTCACTGATGAGCTCAGAGATGCTAACAAAGTAGTTGTGCTCCAGGTTGAGGAGGGTCTCTGAAGCAGGAGAGTGGATTAACTCATGGTAAACGTCTGCAAAGTCCTCATCCCAGCTGGGTTCTTCAGGCTGAGCATGCTCCAATGTTGTCTGAAACATGAAGTACAGGCGATTTAGTGACACCTAGCGGCAACGTTATATATTGCAATCAATCTGATTTCTTCTAGCACAGGGGTCTGCAGCCTTTTGATCAAAAGAGCCATTTCTGACCCTTCACTCATTTAAAAAAAAAAAGCCCAGATCCATGAAACCTGCTACAACTGTGATCATCAACTGGTGGTCCATGGGCCACTTTGAGTTAGTTAGAGGAGGCTTTTCTGACGAGTAGGAGTGATATTTTATTACAAGTAATCAATAATGAATTTCAACATTTATTGATATTTTTACATTTTGGGACAAAAAAAAAGTCTATGATGTAAAGAAGTAAAAACTTCTAGTTTCCACCTTTAGCTGAAAATGAAAACACTGAACTCTGTAGGGCTATGCAGCCTTTTATGTGAGGAGAAATTAAGTATCGCACTTTGAAGTGATGAAGCAAAAAATAGTAGTGTTGTTCAAACGTTTACAGAAAAATGACAAAAAAACTGCCAAAACTAGCCTATTCTGTTTTGGGTATAAAAACCAGAATAATTAAATTTCCTGTAAGTTTTGGTCAAAGCTTCATGGAACCACAAATGAGGGACTAAAGAGCCACATGTGGCCCCAGAACCACAGGCTGCAGACCACTGTTCTAACCTCTATCTACAAATATTGAATCAATAAAAGGCATATGTTCTAAATCAATTTTGGTCAACCACTATACATATAAAACAGGCTTAAAATGCATAAAAATTTAGCCAAATCATAGATTCCATATTGCAGGCATGCTTTACTGCCCTCCATCCATCCATCCATCCATTATCTTTACCCGCTTCTTCCTTTTTGGTTCATGTGGGTCACTGGTGCCCATAACCAGCAGTCACTGTGCGAGAGGTGGGAGACACTCTGAGCAAGTCTCCAGTCCATCACAGGGACACATATAGACAAACAATCATTCACTCTCTCACTCACACCTAGGAACAATTTAGAGTTAACAATCAGACTAACATGCATGTGTCTGGTCTGTGGGAGGAAACCGGCGTTAGGCCTGTCACGATAACAAATTTAGCTGGGCGATTAATTGTCTCAGAAGTTATTGCGATAAACGATAATATTGTT
>JARVGQ010000002.1:14036379-14052316 GCA_031762355.1 Hypsolebias martinsi | reverse complement strand
TGTACATATATTCTTTATCTTTTCTTTTTTCTTTAAACATCAATAGAGTCCTGCTTTGATAAACATTTAAACACCTTGGCATTAATATTATAATTACTGTTCTGGATTTCTGCTTAGTCATGATTTGCCCAGTTATCATTGATCTCTCGGACACCGGGCCACACAGCATGACACAGTAAAGTCTGTGTATTTTGGATCAAGGTCCACTTGCAAAAGTGACGACACGACTGGTGGTGGTAGGGAGAGGTGTACTCGTAATCGTGACTGATGATGTTCTCTTTGTGTTTATCACTACTCATTACTATTCTTCATCTTTTTTCCCCTCTGTATGTAAATGCAATACTTTCTGTCCCCTCCTGGTCTTTTGACCATTTGTTGCCCTCCCCGCTGACTTTATTGCTGTCATATCTGATGTCCATCCAGTTAGAAAAGAATCAGCTCAATTCACAATCTTATGGGAGTTCCTGCAGAGTGCATGAATAAACTTCATGACCTTTTGATGCTTTAAATATTTGTCTCTTGCATCAACAGGGTGTGCAGCCATGTAAAGCCAGATGTGAGAGGAAAATGAAAATATAGATGGGGAGATGTGGAGGCCAGACTCATAAATGTTGCTGCATCACCCAGCAGTTTATTTGAATAATTTCTACTTCATTCATCAGCTGGCCACACTGACCAGCGGGCCCTGCAGCTGGAGCTCATTCATAACCTCCATTAGCCACCACACAAACACACACACATTGACGCACTCACACAGATATGTTTTCTTACATTAATCTGCTTCATGAAAAAGATAAAAGTCGTGTTCACAAGCAGCAAAACTCTCTCAGACGTGGTTTGGAATGAAAGGTTAAACGGCACAATGTAAATTGAGGATTGGGGGATTTTACAGAATGACAGAATGTACACACAAGGTGGAAGCTTCAACATCTGTGTACGCAAATACAGTAAGAGCGAGAGGGTCTCAAGTTGTCAGAAACACCTGGGACTTGGTTTCTTTTGGGAACATGAATCCACAGATACAGCCTTTTGTAAAAGAGCTCAGTGGTAGAAAAGTCAGGGAGAAGTGAACGGTCACACATGTATGCACATACAGTCATGCATGTATACAAATATGGCTGTTTGGATCCTAAAATAAAAATTAAGGCTAGTCTCAGCCAATATGTTCCCACCTCACACATTGATAAAGTTCTAATACATTTCCTTTATGAAAAAGAAGACGCTTAGGTAGAAGATAATTTTGTTTTACTCAAAAATAAAGATTATAATCTCCACCAAAACATGTTGCAAACAATTTGAGAGCTCATTTAACAACACAACCTCAACTTTCACCTCCAAGATATTTTATTAATGTGAAGGACATTTTAGAGATATGCATTATAATAAAGGAAAGTTTGGCGGAATACACACAAAAAAAAATATACTGAAAGCAGCTAATATGTAAAAACAAAATGGGTCAAAAGGACCTCGTAAATGGGATTCATCTTAGCGAACATGCTGGAACAGCTGTTTTTCACTTCCTTGTTTTCATTCAGTGACTGTTTGTTTTAAGTTTTGCATGGCATTTGATTAAGTTCAGCCACTATGACCGTTTGCTCAAATTGAGGTAACACGGTGTTGAGGTCAGATTTGGATACTGATAAAAAAATGTAATGGGGTTTAAAAAAACAGCAAAACAATACCACTTTGTAAATATGAGTTTATGCAAGTGGGAAAAATGTAGACTGGACACAGCTGGAGTGCAGTTTGTTTTAGCTCAGAAGGTGGTAATAAAGTAATGAATGCAAGTTAAAAACAAACAACAACAAAAACCTAAACAAACACCCAAACTTAAAAGTCTTAATCATTTGTAGATAAAATGTTAAAAGTCTTAATCATTTGTAGAATGTCAAAAATTGATTTGACCGTCAAAGTGCATTTATTAAGCAAAAGTTAGACTGAGACACATCTTTGCCACAGTTTTCAGCAAAAAATAATTGTTTTTAAGTGTTAATCTTGTTAAATTCCTGTTAAAGTCCTCCCGTGCACTCCTCCGCGACCACCAATTGGCAGCCAATCAAGTTTTGGCACAACACCGGCCCACATTTCTGGGTTGTCAGCGGTGATGCATAATAGATATGACGTATATTGCAAAACAACAGTTTCGTATTTTTCCACTTTATTAGACATTTGAACTGATGCGGCTTATAGGGCGGTGTGATGGGTACGGAGGAAAATACGATAAATGTCATGCCTGGACGCCAGTGTGTGCAACTATGCTGTTAAGCGGAACCAGTACTGATAAAATGACTGTTGAGATAAGAGGAGAGCAGGTCAACACAAAATCACATTAATAATCAGCAAAAATAAAAACGATTCATGTCAATTAATTATCCGAATGTTTCTTCGTGAAACGCTGAGATTGTAAAGAAGTTTATCCATGACAACTCTCTTCCCATTTGTTTCATGAACAGCCCTTTTGACAGTAAGCAGCAGCATTCTCCAAGTGTTTTACTGATTACAGCTAATTTCTACATCACCTCCCAAGCCTGAAAACATTCCATCCCAATTTTCTATTTTGGGCTGGAGGTATTTGTCTGTTCTTATCTCGGTTTATTCACTTGAAAAAAAAAAAAAAAAGCCTCTTTGATTGAACGCTTCATGAATATCTTTCTTTCATTCCCCGAGTTTTGACTAAACTTTAACTGTTGTTGGGCAAAAATAAGTCCGCATGACAAGAAAGAAACTGATTCCCATGTGATTAGTTGATAATTGGCTTGTTTGGAATGATTGAAACCTGTGTCAAAGCCACTCATGGGAAATGTCCTGTACCTGAAAGCAGCATCACTGATTAACCTAAGCTAATTTGTTTGAAGACTAACTCCGTCTTTGGTGAACCATGATCCAGGAACACTCCTGCCTGTCTCGAGGAAAGGTATTTATTGTTTTAAAATGCCCACGTTTCATTGGTGGATCCAGATTTCCTGGGAAAACTTAGTTGTGCAAGTAAAGCAAGCTCAAGTTAACACTCCTAACAACGATAAGCTCTAAAACATTTCCATTCCACTACTTACAGTTTAGTCAAATTACGACTTAACTGCCTTTGATGTGACTCATAATCAAATGGGCGAGTCAGTGAAGATACAGTAACTACGCAGAGCTGTTAACGGTCTAATAAAAACGTTCTGAACAGAGGAGGAGAATGTGAAACAAAAGTTTAGGTGTGAGTGAGCTGAACAGCTGGTGGCAGGTACAAAACAGCTAAGAACTTTTCTGTTGCAGCACTTGAAGATCCAGATGTTGCCATAAAACTCTTGGGCACTTTTAGGTAGTGAGTATGGAGACTCTCTGACCATCTCAATAAGTTAGAGTATTCTTATATTTTCTGTAAATAAAAAAGGGAAACCAAAAAATGTGAGTAAAAGGAAGACATCCAATTCATTAAGTAACATTTGAGACTGTGACATAGTTCACAGAATCTGCAGATTCATTAAATCAAGCTGGATCATTCATATCTGCTTGGTCCTGATTTATGTTTCCAGCTGGTTCTTCAGCTCTCAGTTGCAGTGAGCTCTGATGTTCTTCCAGCTGCAGCGAAATGCAAACAGCGCCCTCTATGAGAGGAGTTTTGCAAAGAAGAAGGCGTCCGAGCAGAGCAGGGAGCCCACAGCTGGACGAGGGACAAGTGTAGAAGGGCCACCAGCAGCACTCATGGCAGAGAGACAGTGGCGTTAACCTCCAACTTCCTCATCCCCCCTCCACCCTGCTCTCCGGAAACAGCTGTTCTGCTATCAGTCACTCTCCACTCACTGACACGGAGAACAAGGCAGCTTCTAGAAGTTTCTTTTTATGACTCAACTTTGTGTTTTGTATCATTAGGTCATGTGCAAAATGACTCCTGAGTGGAGCTAGCGCTTCATCTGAATTACAGATTATGTAACATACAGCTTTATTGAAAGCTTTCTGTCTCGGGTGTGTGTGTGTTAGCTCTATACAAATTAACCACAGATCATCGAGAGAGCAAAACTAAGGCACAAAGTGGAGTCCAGGATGTGATGAGAGAACTGGTAAAGAGGATGAGAGCAAGTGAAGATGCTGAAGTGTGAAAATGATTCGATTCAAACTGAAAAACAGACACAAACACTGACACACCTGATCCTATCTTCTTTAAAGTGAGGCTTTAGTTTTTTTTTGTTTTTTTTTAAATTGCAGCTCGAATTTTGTTTTATGCCGAATGCACAAAAAAAGAAAGAAAGAAAGAAAGAAAGAAAGAAAGAAAATTTCATACACGTGATTTTATCAAGTGATGTGTTATCTTAACGGAAGCTGCAGTTTCTTTCATCTGTTCTGTGACTTAAAGTGAATGTAATGTTCTTTCATATCCCAGTTACTGTCAGGTCACACCTTGTGTTTTCACTTTCTGGACATTTAAGAGCCAAAAAAAAATAAAAAATAAAAAAAAACCTCACCTTCTTAAACTTTACGGTTGGGAGCGACACATTATACAGAAACTTAACGTTTTCTGTTTAAACACCCCGAGAACAAGTTTCACCTGCAGCAACTTCAGTTTCAATTTGTTTAAAAGAAGCATCCAAGGTTTCTGCAGTAAATATTTTACAGGTTATTGCTGATTAAAAAAAAGACAGTCGGTGGGGAACTTTATGACATAATTTATTCTGCATGAGTTTACTCAAAATAAAAGGCAGTTTTCATTCATTGAAGTTATTTATGCATGACTGACCGTGGCATAAGTAGAAAGCAATTTATGAAATTGTATTTTTTGAAACTGGACAGAAAGGCTTAAAAGAATAAAAGGAACAACCCACAAATCAACCTAACACAAATAAAGCTCATGAAAAAAAAAAGGAACATGTTTCAAAGGTAAACACTATGTGCCATCTAAAAAATTTATACAATAAATGATTTAAACGACCCAGTCTTTGTAAAAAATAAACCATAACCAGATGCTTCACAGCACAAGGTTGGTGTTTAGCAATTAGGATCCGAGTCGATCCACACCACAGCGCCTTAATCTTATCAGCTCAGAGGGACGGCTGCTGTTATTTCCGTTGGCTGTCTTTCACATAGATGTACAACTTCTCCAATTCAACCACAGCAAGGAAAGATGGACACGTCCTTGTAATTATAACACTGGAAACCAGGAATTTAGTCCCTTTTAATTGGAAAACAGGGAAACAAAATAAAAGGTTCTCGCTTTAATGTTTTAAGTCAGCACGCAAGTAATAAACCCTAACAAGGTTTTGCTTTAAACGGCATTATTTGTGAAGAATGTATCTTATTTTCAGGAGTGAGTCAAGCCATCTGGTTTCAAGCAAAAAAATCCCATAAAAGAACTGTGAGAAATTTCTAGAAAGCGTTGGCTGTTACTCGTCAAGTATGGGTTTTATGAGAGGTATGCCTTTTCCTGATGTTTCTTTATTTGAGGGCTTTTGGGAATGTGCGGTCAAGGCAGGACTGTGATTAATTTCACAAGGGCAGGTGGAAAGACAAGGGGAGGCACAGCGGGGGGGTTGTGTCATGTCTCTAATGTCTGTCTGACATTCTTGCTTCCAAACGCTCGGTGCTACCATCTATCTTTGTGCACAGCTCCCTGCCACTTCCCCACAACGAGCGTAGCACCACATATCTTTCTGTAACAAAACGGCACACACACACGCATTTACAATGGAGGAGTGTGGCCCTCAGATAAACCCCAACCTAAATGGTAAAGATCGGCGCTTCATCATCATCACTGATGTTGAACCACACACACACTTTACAGCAGGGGTTCTCAAAGGTTTTGGGTTCAGGGACCACCTCACAACCCTCATTTTTATTAAATAATTTCTTCAATTTGTCTCTTTAATGCAATGGAAATATTTGTGTGACATAATACTTAAGACCAGTGGTGTATTTCACATTTTTGTAGTGGGTATACTGTGCTTAGAAACCAAAGTACACTGGTTAGTACAATGTAATTTACTGTATTTTGATTTTTAAGCATACTGAACATTTCCAAATTTCTTTGATGCTTATATTTGAATAGATGAACAATAAACCTTGTACAACAGTTGGCTTTGTATTAAAAATGTTACAGAATTTATAAAACAGTATCAAAGAGAAACATGTTTGAGTATTAAGTAGTAAGTACAGAAGTATTAATTTTACTATAATTCGCTGGATAAGCAAGCGCTGCATACCGACAGATTGTTACAGAAGTGTTAACTGCAGTTTAACATATCAATGACATGTGTCTAATGAAATGTCATGTATCATTGGGCACTTTTAAATGGGTTTACTGAAATTCTTAAGTTTTTCTAGGTATACTCTGTATATCCACGTATCACGTAGACTACACCACCGCAGACCTGTTTGTTAATAGTGATAATACAATTCTTGTACTTTTAAACATGGGGTATTTTTCATCTAAGACCCAATTAACATTTTTTTTTATTTCAACTTCAAAAAAGTATAGTTTTGAGAAAATTAGCAGTATAAAAAAACACTTTAAAACTTTATCTATTCACTTAATGAACATAAATGTATTGGGACTTCTTCAAATGATTACAGAAAACTCTTTTTTACAAAAAACTGAACAGAATCATAACAGCGGTAGTCATACCAAGTAACAGGGCTTCATTTATAAACCGATCGATGTCGGAATGCAAATAGCGTGGGGGGGGGCTCACCCAGAAAATTTTTAATAAAGTAGATACAATTTCCGGCATTTTTGTGCATTTTAATGGGTTGTTAAACATCTAAGTGCTTGTAAAAAAAATAATAATTTTGCGGACCCCAGGCATCTGCTTGTGGACCCCTAGGGTTCCAGCTTCACTGCTTTACAGTATGAGGAATTAATAATAATAATAATAATTTGTTCAAAACTCTTTCATTTGAGTTAAATTGGGAAAAAACATTTGAAGCGTTCAATAAAACTAGCCTCCTCCCTCCCTTCTGTTTTTTTTTTTTTTTTTTCTGCTAAGCCTCTGTTTACCCTAAAATGGCCTCAAGGAGTCCCACACCATGCTCCTGGGCTTCTTGGCCATCATTTGTAATGGAAAACTCACAAAAGGCAAAATTGGGAAAAAAAAGCGAGAGAATGAGCGAGAAAGAGTTGCTAGTGTCTGTACCAGGTACCATCTGGGTCTGGTTACCCAGAAATGAAAGATGAAGGAGAGGTGGAAGCTGAGGATAATGGCAGGGCGAAATGTGTTCCTGTGAAAAACTAACTAAAGGAGCTGTGAAAATTACTATGTCAAGGGTCTTGAGAAGATCTTTATTTTGCTTTTGTTGCTGTGGCTGTTAATATTTTCATTACAACCTTGTTTAGATGACTTAATAGCAACGACCTGTCCATGGTGCACCCTGCCTCTTGCACAGTGACCATTGATGGTCAGCTGAACCCTGAAGAAAACAGCGAGTAAAGAACATGTCTGGATGGATGAAGTGTAATGTCCTTCATGTGGCCAATAAAACTAGATAGTGCTGAAAACAGAATGTTCATTTATCGTTTCAAAGTAGGCATTTAGTAGACACCTCAGGGGGAATGTGGCAACAGTGCCTACTTTGGAGTCTGCAGAGACTTTAAAGTAAAATATCTGAACTAAAACATTATTCAGTGTTCTAAAGTTTTTACACGCAGAGCCACCGATGGATGCTTGGCGCTGCTGGCTCTTAAACATTTCAGAAACTAAATTACAAAGATTTTTTTCTTTAAAAATGATAAAATCACGTCATAAGAAGCTAAATTCATACATTTTTCTAACCAAACCTTTGCTGTCATAGACAAGCATTTATAGCGCACTGCGGTGTTTATTAAACATTAAAGATGTGCATTTTTATTAAAGACTCTACAGATTTAAATGAGATGTACTACGTGAAACTAAGGTGAAGGTTGGTTCTGCTTGGGAAGGTTATAACTATAAAGAATTGCTGAATGCCAAAACCCAAGGTTGCTTTCATGGTTCCTTAACAAACCTTTTCAAAAAGTGAGAATCTCTGGGGTTTTCTGTACAACGGTTTAGGAAGCGGGGTTAAAAATATAGAAGGCATGCAACAATTCTGTCTTCTGATTGTCCAAAAGGTTTGATCTAGTTAGTAGAGCAATTAACTATAAGGGAAGAGTATGGCTGGCCTTCAAATAAGAGGCCGTGTGCAGCCGCAACGCTTCTGTCCAAAAGTTTGGAGACTAACTGCTGCTGTTGGCTCGGAAAGCAAAATCCCAGTCAGAGCGAATGAAGAGGATTCCTCTTTTGTCTCATCTTTGTCACCTAATCAATTTTATTTGGCAAGTCCTAAATGAAGTCATATAGTGGTACTAATGTTTTAATAAAACACCATGTGTCAGTGGCACAGTAACAGCCTAGAGACCTACTGATCCCCCTTCTGTATTCTGATTCATAAGCAGACTAAAGAGTCGGCTTTAGATTCTTAGCTGGTGTAGAAAAAGAAGAAACGAACTAGGCACGCTACAGTGAAGTTTAACTAAAAGAGTAAATGAGACAACGGTGAAATAAAAACACCAAGCAGACAGAAAGATGGAGATTTGTAGTATGAGAAGAGAAAAAACAAATATAGATCGCACGAATCAAAAGCTAGAGGAAAAAATACATAAATAAAAAGATGAAAAAATAAATGAGGTGAAAAGCAGCTCATCGGAAGAGGACTGATGGGCTCAGCAAGTTACTGATTACTGATTAGCCAGCTTGGTCCTGTAGGAGGCTGGTCTGTCCTTGGCTTGTGAAAACAACATGAAAGGGAGCCGGCTGTTTTGCGCCGGGACTTGAAAGCCTAGTAGCTATCGGGAGACATTAGCCTTATCAATAGCCGGTCACTAAAGCTGGGCTATATGGAGCAACGAGGGCAGTGCTTTTCCAGAAGAAGATAACCAGCCCACTTTTGAACGCACAGAACCAGGCATACACACACTGCAAGATGAATGGAGAGACTGACAGTAAAAAGAATCACATTTATGATCTATATAAGTTATGGGGGGCAGTTTTGAAACAGAAGCAGTAATGGCAGCCAGCCGATGTGCCTTAATATGTGGGACATGCTGGTAGAAAATGTGTTATACTGCACTGGATGTCCCTGATGCTCTTTAAACCACATCACCTTGTCTCATTTAGCTTTGGACACAGGTTAACAAGTGCAATAGTAGCTTTCAATCATTGAAAAGAACACCTTGGTGTTTGTGTTTGTGTGAGATTTTTCTACTCAGTTAAGTCCACTGGTCCAATCTGTTAAACTTGAATAAATGGAAAAAGTGCCTTTGGAAAGAAATGGAAAGTAACTTTGATAACCTGTGGCAAAACATCAAATGACTCCAACTTTCCTACATTCTGTGCAACAGGCTGAACAACATGATGGTTCTGTCATACCGGACCAATTACGGAGTCTTCCCGGTACGTTTGTGCCGATTGATTTTTGTGGGGTAAGGTCATTTCAAAAAGCCGCTGGTGGACTTGCAATTCATTTCGAGTTCAAAGAGTGCTTGGGTCAGTCGGCGCTGTCTGTGTTTGTACTTTACCTTATGACAGCGTCACGAGGCGCTCTGTCTTGTCAACAGCGTGGGTGGCAGGGCAGTAAGTCAGTCTGTCAGTCATTCTTTCTGTTCGTTATCTCTTTTACCTAATCAGTGAAATAAATTCATAGCGGAACCCTTTAATCTTTGCATGTGATGCTTTCAGTCAAAATGAATTTACATAAAGAGCAGCAAATGTATTGAAATGTGCTTTTTATTGTGGGTCTCACAACACGAACCAGACTCTAACAATGAATTGAGTTAATGAATTTACACCGTCTGGATAATTAGGATTTTGACTAAATTAGATCTAAAATCATACAGGATCTGTGTTAACTGGCTATAATCCAGCCTTTCTGTAAGGTTTGGATTTATCTTGTGTGTGCTTGCCATGCTATGTTTGTAGTATTTTCAGCAAAGCATTTGGAACAAGGTTCAAAGCAACAGATTCTGCACTCCAGCACCAGTTTTCTGTATTCAGCATGACTGTCCCTTGTTTTGCTTCCAGTATTTCTCCCAGCTCAAACACGACGGCTTGCTTCAGATCTTGTCACCCCCACTTAACCTCTCTCACCTCTCTTTCTCAGCTGACTGGTTGGCACACCTTTCAGAGGACAAAGTCCCTGAGTGGGAAAACAGAGGAAAACGCATGCATGCACATGAGATCGCAAGTGCACACGTGGAGTCATAACCAAACACAATCAGGAACAGGAAGATGCGAACACATCTCACAGACAAAAAAAAAAAAAATATCCTCCCACTCCAAACATGCTATTTGACTAGTAAACCAAACCAGTTGCAAACACACATTTCTTAAGTTCTCCGGCGTCATGGCTTTCCACTCCACACTTGATAAACTCTTGTGTGAGCCTGACAAAGCAGAAGAGGGCACTCAGCAGCCTTTGAACACTGAAGCAGGTTGCACAAGGCATCTCACTGTATCAGAGAACTGTATTCACATACACAAAATAAAGACTACACATACCATGACTCAAATAAAATACTGGAATACTTGCAGGATGTTGTCCTTCTATCTTTTGCACCATTATATAAAACATAAACTTTACATAAATCTCTTGTTGCCACTCCCAATCTGTTCTCATTTAAAGCCTCACTGAAACAAAACTGTTCTTACTGTAAATTTTGAAATTTAGCTGAGAATCAATTTACCATAAACTGAAAATATAAGCTTTTTCTTTCAGAAGTTGACATCTGAGCATTACAGGAGCATCCTAACTTCTGTATCAATTAGACAGGACTTATTACCCATAATCCCATGGGGAATGAAAAGAGAAATTACTTTAGTTCAAAGCAGATCCCCAAGGAGGAAACCAGAGTGTACTGTTTGTTATTGATGTCATCACCAGCAAACCACACTTTAAACTGATAATAAGGCGAAAAAAGTATTTAGTGCAAAACACAGAGGGCCTTATTTGTTCAAGCTGCACACACCACATGTGCTTCCATGCCACTGCTGACGCTGTGTGCTAATGGGGGCCACATCAGACTTCCAGGGGCCTCCATCACATATGACTACCATGTGTCGCCATCATCATGCACATCGCCTAACCTCTAACTGGCCTCTACATAACACAAAGACAATGAGGTAGTCTTCCAATAGGGCATTTAAGTGAGAAGATAAGCACATTAATGGAGGACACTAGGATGTATTTATCCTAAAGTGTTTAAGGTAAACCTGATAGAAGTCTGATTTGGATTAAACTTGTAAAATGGAAATATGTGCATCTGCACACACTCCTATATGTTCATAGGTTTAAACCCTGAGGTTTGTGGGAGCCCCACAATGAGTAACTGAGTCTGTATTTTCAAACAACCGAAACCAGATCTTGAGTTAATTATGTCTGACCCCACGGACGGGGTAAATGAAGGCTTGGGTCTTTATTTGACAACTTCTACACAGCAGATTGATTTTCTGGTTCCAGTGGACAAGGTCAAACAGATGTCAAAGGGTAGCACACAAAAATGCATCACGGGGCAGGAAGTGGAGAAAGTGTGTCATTTGGATCATGAGCTACATCTGATAACACGTCATCGTTACTGCTTATATTAAATATAAATCTTGAATGACGTGCTCCTGGCAGGGGTCTTTCTGTGTCAAGTTTGCATGCTCTTCCCATGCATGCTAATGTTTTTTTTTTTTTTTTGTGTACTCACGGTCCCTCCCATAAACCCAAAACATGCATGCTATGTTAATTGGAAACTTTGTCTCTAGGTGTGAGTGGTAGTTTGTCTCATTTGTCTTCATGTGGCCCTGTGACGGATTTGTGACTTGTGCACCCCGCCTCTCGCACAATGACATCTGGGGAGATACAGCAGCTCCACCTCAACCAGAAAAAAAAAAAAAAAAAGCAGGTAAAGAAAAAAAGATGGATGTGTGACTTCTGCTATTGGTGCAGCTTGCACATTACTTTATCAAACTTCTCATATTTTTTTTAGTCAAACAGGAGAATATGGTTAGCGTGAATGCATGTGATGATGAATCTGAGCATTGGTGGTCAAAAAGGTATAAATACTGTATGAGGAAAAATGGGGAAGACCCAGGACAAGCTTGAGAGACTATAGCCCCTTTTCCACAGTAGCACGACTTGACTCGGTTCAGTACGATTCCAAGTCTTTTTCCACTATGAATTTTTCATGGAACTGGCACCTTTTTTGGTCCCTTCTTTTCTGGGGTACCAAGCGTGACGTCAGAACACTGTTGGTCACTGATTGGTCAGGGGGTGGAGCCACTAGAGGGGTTTGAGAATTTTCACAGCCCTCGATCTGCCATTTGCAATTACCAGTGTTTGAACTCGAGGAGCGATTGGACCTGTTTTAAAGATTTTAAAAACAATAATGACAACGCCGTGGTCTAATGCTGAATTGCAGACGCTTTTTGTGCTTGGTGGCCGACGACAAAATTCAGAGCAAGCTAAATGGAGCTCCGCTGGTCCCAGACTCTCCCTGGTCCTCTCCACCGGAGTCTCTCAGGCCATGCAGGAAGTTATCTCCCTGGCTCCGAGCTCCGCTGGTCATCGCGGAAGATCCTCCGTGCTGCCCACTCGGGGCTCGGGCTCCGGGTCCCGGCCTTGTGTGCTCTGCAGGCTCCGAGCTCCGCTGGTCACCATGAAGGATCATACAAGCTGCTGAAATGCAGAAGGACGTTGCCCGGACCCCGGCCTAACCTGCTCATGAAGGCCGAACCCCGATCCCGGCAAACAGGTGGACCAGGACAGGTCTGGGATGGAGGGTGAAAACAAGTTTTAAAAACATTTTATGTATTAAAAAATGCATTTTTTTAATCAGTGAAGATAAAAACAATCAATAAATAAACGGTGCCGGCTTTATCATGAAATCCTGTTTTCACTTTAATGACTATTAAATAATCTGATAAAGCTAACTCAGCTGAAAAATCATCAAAAGGCACAACATTATTGGATCTCTCAGGAATATGTCCCTCAAATATGTTTAAAGAACAGATACAGCATTTAGTTCAACTTTATTCTAACCCACAGATGTACAAATCACAAAACAAGAATCAAACTTTAAAGCAAAGCTAATTTTTTAAACATCTGTATACAAGAAATAAAACCACATATCTAAATTGACCAATAAAAGTAGACACAATGAGTGCAAATACAGGTAATCCTCGACTTACGAACGGGTTCCGTACCTACAAACCGTTCGTAACTTGATTTTAACGTAAGTCGGAACTCATAATACTGCGCCGCAAACCCGTTTGTAAGTCTGGATTTTTGCCGTAAGTCGAGGAAATACATGTAAAATGCATGTTAACGCTGCGCCGCACACCCGTTCTTAAGACCGAGTTGCTGTAAGTCAAGGGCGCCTTAAGTCGAGGACTACCTGTATATATATATATATATTTTCATCACCAAAAACTCATTTAAAACAAAAACATTTCACTGAGAGAAAATGTCTCTCCTCTCATTCCTTCCTTGACACAAGAGGAATTTGGTATGGTGAGATAATCAAGTGACTGTGCAACATCTTTTTACCATCAAGGGCACGACGTAATGAACGGTGGGGGGTCCGGTAGGAATTTCCTACAAATGTAAAAGGAAAGTTGAAGTTGTAGAAAATGAAAGACATTCCCAGTCTTTATTTGTTTGACAGTCGATCGCACAGAATCAGTCCCGGTATTGAGATTCGATTGACATGAGTGAAGAAAGTGATTGCTGCTCATGCCGACATTAATCATCATTTCGTCTGTGCCGTGTGAGCGCCTGTTTCTTTTCTCTCTTTTCTTTTCTCTGTCTGTGTTTATGTAAGTGTGTTGCAGTGTGAGCGTATTCCAGATTGTGGTTTATACTTACCAGATGCCTCTTATAGACAAGTTTTGTTCATGCACATACATCAGTGTGCTCGTAATCTGTCTTTTGTGTTACTATAAAGTCAGTCTGGGAATACGGCTGTTATCGGAGGCCATTTGCAGTTCGATGTGTGTCTCGGCACACAAAAGAAGACAGTCTTATTGTTTAGATAAATTGATCCTCTACGATGGAGGAACTTTGGCGGCACAGTGTTTATGAGCCAGTCTGCCGCGAAGGCAGCGTAAAGCAGAGATGGATAGACACTATATTTAGGAGGCTTTTGGCCTCCTGCCTGTGAGGCCAACGACTCCCCTGCTCAGTGCAGCACATGCTGAGGAAAGCAAGAAAATAATTTAATGGAGTCAAAAAATAAACAAAACTCTGCAGACTAAAGCAATTTACCCCCAAGGAATTAGCCGTAACGGATGAGTAAAGCACCGCTGTGAGTGGAGATTACCTCTTTTGTTGATGGCATCTGCTTCACCCTCACTTTACGCAGCATAATTTGAGGTGACTGAGACTTAATGATGCAAAACAATGGAGGGCTGCCACAGAACATTTTAGAAAATTTTAGTATGCCCTTTCTCGTAAAAAATAAATAAATAAATAAGTAAATACAATCAAAGTAAGACAATTTTTCAGTTAGGCGACAGTGCAGAGAAATGTGCATCATTGGAAGTTTTGTCAGAATGAGGGTTGTAGCCATGTGCACATAATCCCTGTTGGCTTGCATGGCTCACCATTTGCTTTGCTTACGTCCCATTACTTGGAACGTTAAGCTTATTTTAAGCACTTTTCTGCCTCTTCATTTCCTTTCTAGTTAAAAAAAGCATGGTTTAAGACTGTAAACTTTTAGCTTTTTTGTTTATCACCGCTTTGAGTTGTCAGTACTTCATGGATGAGTTGTTTTGCCCACCCCACTTTGTGTGGATTAGAAGGATTAAGAAACTGTAAAGGGGGGATAGAGAGGGTAAAAGAGAAGAGGGAAGGGAGAGGTACAAAA
Organism: Hypsolebias martinsi; assembly: GCA_031762355.1. Lineage (NCBI taxonomy): Eukaryota > Metazoa > Chordata > Actinopteri > Cyprinodontiformes > Rivulidae > Hypsolebias > Hypsolebias martinsi. The sequence goes on along the minus strand of JARVGQ010000002.1, from coordinate 14,037,480 downwards.
AGAGAATTTCTTGGGGGAAAAAAAGAATACATCAAAGAAAGTGAGCAAATTAGGGGTGGAAACAACTAAAACAAGATGTGAATAAAACAAAGCATTTGTTTTGTGTGAAAAGATAATTGAGAAGATTTAACAAAAAAGCAAGCTCTGCAGGGATGAGTCAGTTTTAACCAGTCCTAATTATGACTATTCGGTATAGCTGTTTTAAATTTGATCAGTTTAGTGCTGACTTATAGTATTAACTTCAAGCTCTTTTGTCTTTAAACAACCATAACGTCAAACATGTCATAGTTTTACTTTTATATCAGTCAGTTTTGTATGAGATTAGTCCCTTGCTACTTTGCAGTTTGACTATCGTGGACTTGCCCTTTCATGGTTTTTCAACGATTGTCAACTTGAATATTACTCACGTGATTTCGGACGGTACAGAATAAAGTTAACAAAAAAATACTTTGGACAGGCACAGCCATTTTGTAGTTTTCTTTCAATAAGCCTACACTGTAAGGCCACTCAAAAGAACTACACTACCCAGAAGCCAACAGTGCATCCAGCTGCTGCTTTCTTCCAAATGGAGGGAATGTTTTGCAACACAAATTTACTCTATTAAACTCACAGACCTGGCAGGAAAGTCGCAAATAATCCTGAAGCTTCCTGAAGCTCAATTATTCACGTGCACATCAACCTGGACTGGGGCGGTGGGCTTCGTCGCTGCAGGGTAGGTCTGCAGAACTGGAACTGAGCTGCTGTTCTGCAGAGCTGGTGAGTAAAATCATGCAGTACTGTATAGTACATATATGTACATTGTTAAAATTACATAGGTTTAAGAGTTTACAAAATTGCAAGAGTATGAGAAGGGTTTATAAAGCCATATATATATATATATATATATAGTTACGAACGAGATCCGTTCCTACGCATCGTTCATAACCTGATTTTGCCGTAAGTCGGACATCACACGAGCCGACACTTATGCACGTACATGAACGGTACTGTACAGTTACCAAGCACTTCCTATCCTAACACAGTAAATGGTAAATGGTAAATGGCGCTTACTTATATAGCGCTTTCCAGCCCCCTATGAGGGGCCCCAAAGCGCTTCACAGT
>JARVGQ010000002.1:13993182-14006252 GCA_031762355.1 Hypsolebias martinsi | reverse complement strand
TGGTCTTGAGACCGGTCTCAAGACCACTTTTTTGATGGTCTTGGTCTTGTCTTGGACTCAACCGCATTTGGTCTCGGTCTTGTCTCAGTCTCAGACATTGAGGACTCAGAATTTTATTTCAAAACCAGTCAAGACCAAAGCTGTGGAAATATCACTAAATTGCCAGAATACTGTCCAGTTTATTTGTTAACATCTTTGTTTTTATTGGATGCAAAACGTACTGATTCAAATCCAAGCGATAGCGTGACTCATTGCTAAATACATTTACGCCCACCCCATCTCACTTGCACTCGTCACTCCCACTGAGGCCAGATTGGGCGGTTTACTGCCACTTGGGCGGTTTTCATTCTGATCTTGCTGGGAACTCTGGGAAGATTTTTGTTGGACTGTTGCATTTTGCCCTATATTGTTAAATTACCTTGGCTTGTACTAATGTGTATTCATATTCAAACAGTAAATTTACTGTAACATTATATTGACTGGGCAGATTTTTGTCTGATGTGGTGGTTTTTAACTGATTTTTGGGTTGGAAAACCTCAAATCTATCTGGCAGTACTGGTTACTCTAAGAAAATGAGAAGTGATTTTTCTGGGAGTGGGAGAAGATGTCTGCCATATCATCAGTTATAAAATTTGCCTATTTAAATCACAAAGAATATACTTGTAACTAATGCAATATATTGGTCTTGAGTTCGGCCTTATGAAGAGTGTTTTGCCATTACAGTTTTTTAAGACTTGGCATGTGATGAAACTGCTTTCAATTTAACAGTTGTGCAATTTTATTGTTGAATCATATGAAGTTAGGCCACTGAATGTCTGATTTCTTTGTTATGTAGCTTTGAAAATTTATAAAAGCTGATATATTAATTCAAAAGCAAACTTAAAGTTGCAGTATGTAACTGTTGTAAACATATTTTATAATAAAATTTTATATTTTATTTATTTTATTTGAGGTCTTGGTCTCAACTTGGTCTTGCCCTCCCTCGGTCTTGGTCTCAGACCCTAAAAGCCTTGGTCTTGTCTCGGTCTCGGTACACTCTGGTCTTGGTCTTGACTTGATCTCGGGTTAGGTGGTCTTGAAAGCAACACTAATGTATGGTATGTATATATGTATGTATGTATTTATAACTATTTATTTTGATAGCAGATAAAAAATAAAAATAAAAAACTTTTAGACATGGGGAGCGGTGGCGCAGAGCTTAGAAGATGGGCCTGTGATCGGAAAGTCGCAGGTTCAACTCGCGGTACCGTCAACATCAAAATGTGGGTGAAAAAGGTGAAACACCCACACCTGCCTCCACCCTCATTCGCCGCACTCTGGGCCCCTGAGCAAGGCCCTCAACCCCCACCATCTGCTCCCTAAACAGGTCTCTCTTGAAAACGAGTTCTTGTGACTCATTGAGACTACTTGTATAAATATAGGGTAAATGAAAAAAAAAAAAGTCATGAAAAATGTCCCTATTTGGTGAATATAGACAAAATTTTGAGTAAACTCAATACCAATTAAAAAACACTTTATTTGGAGCCCAGAATGGATAAAAACTGTATTATTTTCATCAGTTGTTGTTCCCGTCTTTGACTTTAATTCACGGTGCATTCACTAAACTTCAAAAGTTGGAGGTCAGAGCTTTGTCACTGCATATTATCATTAGAAGCTACACATTTCATAAAGTGAAACTTTAATACTGTTCTGTCAATACTTTTGACTCGTGTTGTCACAACTACAAAATCTGAATTAATTTCTATTTTCAGCGAGAAATTAAATATTCCGATTGTTTTATTTTATTTTTACATAAAATGCACAATGATCTAAAAATAATGTTTTGTTTTCTATTAAACATCTGTACCAAACATTATTCTTAATGTAACCATTAGGAAAACACAGTGAATGAATCCTTAGAAGCTTATGAAACCAAAAGGTTTCAGAGAAATCAAATGTTGTTTGTGCATTAGAATCGACACTGCAGGCAGGGACAATTAGTATTTGAGAGAAAACATGCTTTTGAGTGATAGATGCGTTTGACTTGCTGTGAGTCCTATTGTGAACTATCAGGCTGAATGAACATGAATAAAATCTCACTTTAATGGTTAAGATAATTATGGTCAGAGTGATATCAAATTCACCACAATACTTCCTAAAATAAGCTACCATGAAAATGGCTCAAAAGACAGGGCATAAAGGTGCTTTGGTACTAATTTGTAGTTTGACCAGGGCATCAAACAGCTATTTAAAAAAATTGCCTATTGCTTGCTTAAAACAGACATTTTACTATTATATATCTTAAACTGAGATCTTGTCACATTCATGGAGCGGTGCCACACAATTTTAGTGAGAAAGCTCAACACATGCGGTACTTATTTTCAAGTACAGTAATTAGAATTGTAAGCAAAATTACACGTACTTGACACTGAAATATGTTAGAAAATAATCTAACAAGTGAGGAACTGAAACATACAACTCATGTATGGTTCAACATGTTGTAACATGTCATAACGAGTTATGGTAGAACTGGAAAAACTAAAACTCGTCTTGCTGCTTGAATGTCTTTTACCTTGAATAACTGCACGTTTAATTGTTTCTCAATCCTTACTTCTCCAACAAAATGAAGTGGTTCATTCTAAATGCAGTTAAATAAAACGGTCAAATGCAGTTTACATTTACGTCTTTTTTTGTTTAAATGTGTCCTGCAACGTTACTTACCCAGCTTATTTAGAGTCTGCTCAATTCTGTCCAGTTTTCCACTCACAACTTTCTGATCAGAGACTCCTTCCGGAAAAGACCTTTTTACTCTCCAACTCCCACTCATAGAAATCATTAAGTACATCAACAGTAAAAAGGCTCCAATTATCCCAACTCGTATAAATACCCTCATTGTTTTTCTCATTAAAAAGACAATGTCATTTTGTTTTCTTCTCCTTAAAGCAACTGTCCAACTGAACAGGTTTTACAGCTTAGGTTACACTCTGTAACACATCTTATCTTAAAGATAACAACCATGTGCACTTTGACATGAGCAAAGTATATTTCATTTTTATATATTTAAACAAGTCTACTTGAGGAGTAATTAATAAAAATATATATTTTAATAAATATTTAACCCTCAGCACATTAGATTTTGCTCTGAAGTTGAACTGATAATAGAATTCAACATACAAGTTGAAAAATGCTTCTAATTTGTGGATTTTATAGGTTTGCATCAAATCTGAGCCATTGCTTTTTTATATTATTGTTTCAGATTGGCTAGTGATTTTTTTTTTCTCTAGAAGTTAACTTGTTTCTTAGACTGTAGCTATAGGATGTGTGAGAGAAGCGGAGCGTGCTCTATTCACACAAGGAGAGCTGTTGGTCAGGCTACTTCTTGTTGTGCCATTAGCTCTAAGTGTTACTTATGTACCCGTTATGTAAAACGATGTAAACAACCTGTTAAAATATACATGAATGTAGGAAACGGCATCTACTTTGTTCAAGATTTTCTGTAGGAGGACTCCCAGACCACCCCACCTGTGTCCCCCCATGGTGTTCAAAGTGCGCTTAACTCGGTCTTGGTGATTTGCGTTAACAAGAGGACATAGCATTTATCGTTCTATGAGCATTTGAATATTTGTACATCAAAATACACCTCATAGTTAGAATTTTAAGTGTATATTACTGTAATTGATTCTGTATTTTGCCAGATAATGGTGATTCTGGGGTTGTGATGATGGGGCCCTTGAAGATTGTTGCAGCTAGTGAAGTGTTAATCTGGCCCTGGCCATTACAATATATTTAAGTAAAGGACTGGAATTGCTTAAAGTAATGCATATTGCCTGCCGCCTTTTATGTCAGAGTTTTAGGAGGTTGTCTTATGCTGAGAAATGATTTGGGTCAAACCTTCAAAAGAAAATAATCGCATGCAATATCAAGAGATATCGCAATTAAATTGTACTGTTAATGACTCAACTATTAAATTTTAGCTAATATAAATTGAGTTATAGCCACTTTTGTGTTAACTGATGTCAATTAGCAGTGATGGCCATCTTGAATTGGATTGATTTCAAATGTTGGTCAGTTGTAGATCCAATGATTACTTTCTGAAAGTTTCATTAAAATTATTTTAGCTATTCATGAGATATTTTGCTAACAAAGATTTTAAGCAAATATCTTGCAGAAAATTGCACTTTAAATGGTGTGAAGGACTCAAGAGAGATCTACACAAATTTGGCACAATAGATGTAAAATGGACTGAACTGAGGACATTTATGCATTTTCAAGGGTAGGCTGGGTGTAGGAGTCTTTGAATCGGATTAGCTTTAAAATCAGTTTTAAACATACATCTAGTGATTAATCTCTGGGTTTGACTAATTTACCCACTGGTTCATGAGATATTTTGGTAACAGACTTCATTTCGATTGTCTTCTTCCAACAGTGAAAAATAGATTTCTTTGTGGTTCTGCGATAACCTACTGAAAGTAGTTTTGCAATTCGGAAGTTACTGTTGTCTTTTCTGAATATAAAATGTTAATATTTAAAAAGCATGAATACAAAGCCTCCTTTGAGCAACTTTTAACTGATTGACAACATAATTTATAAATCAATAAAATTTCAAACAGAATATAATTACATGACTAAATATAGTTTCAAATCAATATTTTGGCTATAATTTCAAGCCTGTGCCTTTTTTCTTATTTTTGTGCATATTTTGCAAATATTGACTATTTTTTAACTGTTCTTCTTTTCTTTGTATTGTTTTATTTGCTGTATTATTAAAATACATTCATATTTCATGATAATATGCAAGAAAAACCAAACCACCCTTTGAAGATAATTCTTTATTTATGTACAGAGTATACCCGTAGCTATAGACAAACAACTCGGGGTGTCGTCTCAATGTGAAGTTTAAAAGGTGACCGTCTTGGCTGGCTTCGTCTCCTCCAGTCCAGCATCAAGGTAACGGTTCCGGCGGTGACGACGCATAACCTCAATCGCCCTTTGTTCTACGGTGGAAGCAGTGACCCCGAGATCCTCCAGACCAGGAAGTCCTGGATACTTCATGTCTGATGTGTGAAGCTGAAAAAAGAATGCACCAACACAGAGTTCTGATTTTATATGTAAAAATCATTTTCATGCAGCTCTGATTGAAAATAATTCACAATATGTAATAAGAGTTCTCAAAGCCTGTCTTACCCTGTCCACTTTGTCTGGAGTTGTCCAGGGATCAAATGGGTTCATGGCAAAAACCCTGGCCATCAGGCTGGAGTAAAAAACAAACAAACACAAAGGCATTTGTCTGAGTAGGAAACGCAGTAGGAGCGTATTCTGATGAACAGTTGGTGTAATGTTTCTGTGATGGCTGTACATCCAAAGAAGCAGCTGAATAAACTTTAGCACAAAGTAAACATCATAATGGGCATCAGTTTAAACATCCTTCTTTTGCTCTCTATGTGTGATTGATTGACGCTTTTCAGAAATTGAGCGTTCATAAAAAAATAGTAAAAGGACTTGTATGAAGTGCTTACTGGTACAATGGACGAGGCAAACTGTAGGCCACAAAATGTCTGTGAGCTACTCCATAAAGGTACTTCACCAGGTCATGAAGAAGGTAACGGTTGGGACTTCACAAAAATCACAAAACAACAAAAAAAAAAGTATTAATTTCTTAACACTTTAAATCTGTGTGATGCACATAAATACAACGGCTTCCTGCTGCTCCACTCGGGTGTACCTCATGTGTGATGGGACAAATTGTCATTATTGTTTGGACATATACAGTGCAATACATAGCACTTTCACTTTCATATACAGTACAGCCTACTACTGCAGGCTCACTAAGGAGGCTAATAACTCCAGCTAAACAACACTAAATTTTGATTTTTCATCGTTAGCCATAATGTCCTGATGCATGCTCAATAATCCAGGTAGATGAATCTAACAAGGTTTAGTCAGGTCCTCTAGACGGTTCTTCTTTGTTCTAACATTTAGTCTTTGTTTCCTCCTGCCTCTTCTTGTTTCGGCTGCTCCCTTCTTCAGGGGTCACCACAGCAAACTGTCGCACAAAGACTTGGCAATTGCTTTTACGCTGGATGTCCTTCCTGATGCAACCACAGAACCCCGAGCTACCACAGCCCTCTGTGCAGAGCAGAGAACTGCTATCTAGGGTGCCTAGGGCATGGAGGCAAATGAAGGTGAAGGCAGGTGTGGATGTTTCACTTATCCTACCAACATTTTGATATTGTCGGTACCGGAAGTTGAACCAGCGATCTTCCGATCACAGGCCCACCTTCACTGACCTCTGCACCACCACTCCCAGCAGTTGGTCTTTTATTCACAAGACAAAGAAGTAATTTGGATAAGACTAACCATTTCAACAAAGAAGACCTGACTCAACCTTGTTAGATGTAAGCCATAATAATCAAAATTACACAAAATAAAGTCTTGAAGTCCTGAAATGACTGACCAAAATATTTAAAATTTTTCACAATATTCTAATTTTCTAAGATGCACATCCATCCATCCATCCATCCATCCATCCATCCATCCATCCATCCATCCATCCATCCATCCATCCATCCATCTATCCTCTTCTGTATTAAAACTCTGGCACAACAGCTTCCTGCGGGATCAGTAAAGTTTTATCATCTTATAACATCATCATCATTAAGCAACATGGGTACCACCTTTGTACTTTGACAATCACATTTCAGAATTAGCTATTTGGCTGAACAGTTAGGCTTATTTCATCATACTTTTATTAATGAACTGTCTACTTACCCCACTATAACATAGGTCTTTCCAAGAGCATCAGGGTCTTTCACAGCATTGACAATGGCTTTGGCCACATCCACCACCTAGGTGAGAAAATACAAGACCTTGTTGCTGGGCTGACTTCATACACAACTACCTGTAGGTTTGCTAATACTGTATCTAAAACCCAAGATGATCACTTTGTTTCAGCATAAACGGGAAAATATTTTGCTGACTGAACACTCATTGCTAATAAATTGCAAATGGACAATACCTATGAATACAACATCAAGATAAGATTTTAATGCAAGAAAGTTAGACCGCAAACACAGACTCTATCCAGTAAATACCCTGATGCATGCTCAATAATCCAGGTAGAAAAATCTAAAAAAAAGCTAAGTCTGGCCCTCTGGACATTCAAAAAACAAAACATAAAGGTACTCCAGTGTTTTGTTTTTTTAATGTCCAGAGGACCAGACTTAGCTTTTTTAGATCTATCCAGTAAAGTTCTTTTAATAGTTTTAGTTGAAGAAGCAATGTTCCCAACCACACACACACAAACCCAACAGTTACACAAACTTATTACTGTCTACAACAGTATTAAAAATTAATCAATAGGGAAATTTACTGTAAATACAATATTAAATGTTGATTTTATTGACAAAACCTACATAAACAGGTTGTTTCACTGTCTTCTTTCCCATGGCTATTAATGGAACAGCACTGCCGAACCAGCGCATGTCTGGGGGGGAGAAAATGAATGAATGAATGAAGTGACACAAGAAACATTTTCTTAAATATCAACAGAAACCATTCCACACTGAAACACTCTGTGAGTGAAACAAAATTAAAAAAAGGAAAAAGTTGTGTTTGCAGATGTTTATATGCAGCATCCAAACTGCAAACAATAACACATATGAGAAAATGTGCAACAGTCTATCACACAAACACACAATATTCTTACTTGCAAAATGGTTGAAGAATAGGTCCTCCCTCCCATAAATCTCAGATGGCTTCATGATGATGGCCTCAGGAAACTCTTCTCTGATTACTTTCTCACCTACAGCCTATAATAAGAAACAGTACACACAAGATCACTTCTACCCTTCACTGCAGCCAATTTGCTTAATACTTGCAACACTTGTTTATCTGGCTGAGAAAGGTGTGCAATAGATCCAGGAACAGTCTGCTACCTTGTTCCTCAGGTACTTGGAGGGGCTGCGTATATCAGCGTTGAGGTGTGACATATGAACAAATTTTTTGATTCCAGCTTCTTTTGTTGCCCTGGCAAGACGTTGAGGGATGGTCACAAAGACATCGTCAAAGGTGTAGTTTCTTTATTTAAAAACACAAACACAAATAAACGTTAACAAGGAAATCGACAAGACTTGAATGATTAATTTTTTTTAAGTCTCAAAATTACCAACTACATCCACTTAAACAATATAATCTAAAACATGTATTTTCTCCCAAAATAGCACACCTTGTTTCCCACTCTCTGCCCACCAGATTGATGACCACGTTAGAGCACTCCATGGCCCGTTTAATGGAGTCTTTGTCCCTTGCATCCCACTCCTTTCAAACAATAAAAAGCAAAAATAAGGTAACAATTATTGGATTTAAGCCGTAAGCTCAATTTTAGCTATACCATTTCTGTGAGCGAAACGTGTTTTTACATGCATTTTACCAAAAAAGTGATTTGCCCAAGATCTCCCATAGGCCTCAGGTACATGACGTCATACTGATCACAGCGGTAAGGAATTATAACCTGAGAGCCGATCCGACCTGCAACACAGTACATCATTCAATTTGTTAAAAGGCCTGGGAAGTCCAGAAGTGGAAACCTGAATAATGTTCCTACTTTTATAGGAGACCACATTTAAGTGACACAAACATCAGATTGAGAGCCGTCATCTGATCAATTTATCAGACAGGAACTGATCACTGACCCACTGACAGAGATAGTTTGAGACCAGGCAGCATCAGAGGTCAGTCCCAGGTCAACCTGCTCCTGCTGGTCACAAAACTGGACCGTATCAGGAATGGACCCCATACCAAGCTGGGCCCAGTGTATCCCTATGGAGGCCAACCTGTGTTAACCGGACAAATGATCAGATCCTCCCATATACAGCTGCAGCCAGCCTGGAAGGAATGGAGCTGTAAATTTTGGAAGCTGTCAGTTTCAGCCAAATGAGAGGACACTGTTGAAGATAACAAGCTGGACCGGAAGAAATGGAAACTGAACAGAAGAATCACTATGCTTCTCAAGGATTTAAGGATTCAAGGTTCTTTATTTGTCGTACACATCAAGTGGTACATGTGGTGGAACAAAACTGTGTACACAGGGTCCTAAGTTACATCCAACAAAAGTATTAAAATGTAAAATAAAAAAACTGTAATAAGATCTAAGATAAGAACTAAGAAAAATGTTGACTAAAAATACACTAAGCACCAGCAGCACAAAAAAATAATGTGCTGAACAGCAGCACGAACATGAGTCTGTGTGAGCAGATGAATACAGATGAACACAGCAACATGAAACAGATGAGCAGCATGATGTGATTTATCACATTAATTATCCTGGTTAGATATTGAGTGTAAGCCTCAGGGCAGAAGCTGCTCCCTAGTCCAGTGGCTCCACATCCAACGCTCCTCAACCTAATCCTGAGGGGAGCGGGGCAAAAAGTGTGTGCGCTGGGTGAGTGGGGTCCTTCTTGATGCAGGTGGCTCTTTTCCTGCATCTGAAGGTGTAGATGTTTATGATGGTGGGGAGGATGACTCCAACCGACTTACATGCAGCCTTCAACACTCTCTGCAAAGTTTACTTTCTGCAACCTGATGCATGCTCAATAATCCATGTAGTAAAATCTAAACAAGTTAAGTCTGGTCCTCTGGACATTCAAAAAACAAAACAAAATTTTAGATTTCCTTTCTGCAGCTTTTCTCTGTGTGTGTTTAAAGTGTACCTTTTTCTTTTTTCATAACCAGAGAAAGGAGGTGTCTGGTTGGTCCTCTTTCTTTGAGACATGAAGTAGGAGGCATTTGTATGCTGTATCTGTGTATGCATGATTATGACAGTAAATAAAATAAAAATGCTTATGCACAATAGAGGGCTTTTTGACTGGGAACTTTTTCGAGGTTGACACATTCAATTTTACTCTAACATTTTTGTGTTGTGAAAACATTTGCTGTGATGTTAATTTCTTGAAAAAATGTTTAAAGAGGAACTAACCCCACTCTGAAACGATAGCTCCGCCCCAAGACAAGATTTAAAAAAATGCAAAGTATGTTCCAAGAAACATGTTGCTATGGTAGGGGCTCACTTTTATACTCACGCAGCAGAGGCTGTGACAACAGAGTGCCCAGACACGTCAGAGTGACCAGTCGTTGACCAATAGGAAAATTAGGCTGCAGTACCACATTTCAGCCCATAGAGAGAGTGTAAACGCGTTTTTAGACCAAATATTGCCGATTTGAACAAATACCACAAAAACATGAAAATTAACACAGTCATAGTGCTATACTACATTTTACACACATTCTAGGGAGTTTATCTGCTAAAAAAAAGTTAATTTGGGGGTAAGTTCCTCTTTAATATGAGTTTCACAATATGAAAATGTGTGTTTTGACCACAACAAAGTTGGTTATTGACTTCTCATTGGCAATCATGGTGTCTATTTTATATACTGTATTTCAGAGATTAGTGGTCTAGTATGCATTGCTTCTTGTCTATGAGTCAATTTGTTTACAAGTAAAATTTTACAGTATTTAATGTGTGTCATGGCTGTTTTGTTGTGTAGCTGAGGACCGGAACTTTGCAATCTTCAATTTTGTTAATGAGCAAAACAACGAGGCTGAGACACTGAGGGATCAAATCAGCCAGGTAAGTGTTTCTGTTTAGTTTCATCTTGCTGTTTGAAACTTCTCTAGTTCTGTCTTAATTATTGTCACACTAGTCACAAATTACTGCAAGTTTGAGCTGTTGGGAGTTTAATAAGTTTAACTGAAAGCAAAAGAAGGGTTGTTGGTTTTTGGTCTGTGGATTAGATATATCTAATCTAGGTATGTATGTACCTTTATGATTCTGCAGATCCAAAACGAGATGAAGCAGTTTCAGCTCAAAGGATTGCAGTGGGAACAACATCATCATTCTTTGATGAGAGACGTTGACGAGCAGCGAAAAGAAAGTGAATCTCAAGCAGAGATTTATGAAAACCAAGCCAGCGCCATAAGCAATATCCTGGATGAGATTAAAACAGGTTTAATGAGTTTTTTTTTTTAATAGATCTAAATAATGTGTAATTCAAATTCTCATGCACTGATGACAAATTATTTAGTTTTGTGACACAGCAGGCAAAATGATATTTACAAAATGTCCAGAAATGTGTGCTAGTAGAGTTTTAAGGAAATGATCAGGCAAAAACAGTCCCATAAAATACTCTAAGGTACATCAGCTCATGTCTGTTTTCAGTGATCATCAACTTAAAGCAGATTTGACTGAGTGTGTTGTGTGCCATACACTGGGAAAACATATATGTTCTGGTTACAGGTGATTGTTGTTTCGTCTGTTTTACAGGAGTAAACAGCCTCTTCTCTAAAATGGACTGCGATCGCTCAGTAATTGAAGATAAGCTGGGCTCCTCTAAGGGAATCACTGAAAACAACATCATGTCCTACCTGGGTCTTGTAGAGCAGAAGACTAATGAGCTGCTCACCATACACACCTTCCTCAATTCTAAAGTACATCTGTGTGTATTTCTGTAGCATATTTCATATTTTCCATCATTTCTGTCCTGTTAAATGGTGAGTTTATGTATTTACAGGATCTGGAAAAGGAGTACAATTCAACAGACCTGGCCAAGTTCATTTTGGGTCAGAATCCAGACCTGCTTCAGCAAAACCTCAGTATTCAACCAGCTGTCAGAAGGTAAACTTTGGAAATTAGTTTTCAAATTTGCACGTCTGAAATGAAATCCGTCCAAACGTTTAAACACATGGAGTTGGTGAATTTGTTTTGTGTCACTCATTAGTGAGGTAGAAGAGTATCCTCTCAATGACGAGGAAGAAAGACCCCTGTCACGAGACGAACTTCGCAGGAAAATAATGAAAGGGGTCAGTGCAATGAAGCACCTAACCTAAACTTATATGTATTATTATCTATGGGTTACAGTAGTCCCTTGTTGATTGTGAGGGATCCGTACCCGGAAGCTCTGTGATAAGTGGAAAAACCACAAACTAAGAATAGTAATACTAGTAGTACTGTATTTTTTGCCTTACAAGTTGCGTTTTTTTGCATAATTTGCATGCCCTGCCCTGCAACTTATACGCCGAAGCGACGTATTTATGGATCTACCCCCCCCCCATATTTATAATCCAATTTTTAGCTGAGATATGACCGTTTTCATTCATTCTGACTGAAAATATGGAACACTACCATTTTCAACCGCTAGATGGCATTCAAGCAGTATGGCATGCCGTTGTATCATGTAACAGGTAAAAGTGGCTATTAATGACACAATCGGCTTCCAACAGTAAGCCACCGTCGTTCTGCTCACTGCTTGGAGCATCTGTCAAATCAGCTTCATTTCGCTGTGCCGCCCAGATGAAATGCAGCTGATTTGACCATCGAAGTGCATTCATTAAGTAAAAGTTCAATTCAACTGAGACACACCTTTACTATAATGTCAAGCAAACAAATAATTGTTTTTAGGTGTTTCTCTTGTTAAATTTCGAAGAAATGCACAGCGACTCGTCCCTCTGCGTGTTCCTACTTCCGCGTATCGGCTTTTGAAATGCAGCTGATTTGACCGTCAAAGTGTATTTATTAAGCAAAAGTTAAACTGAGACACACATTTACTATAATTTCAAGCAAACCAGTAATTGTTTTTAAGTGTTAAGCTTGTTAAATTTTTGTTAAAGTCCTCCCGTGCACGCTCCTGCAGCCGCTATTTGGCAGCCAATCGATTTTTGGCTCAATTCCAGCCCACATTTCCGGGTTCGGCCCACATTTCCGAGTTGTCAGCGCTGACGCATAACAAACGCGACGTGTCAACAGTGACACATAATAGATGCGACGTAAATAGCGAAGCAACATATTTATGGATTTTTCAACATTATTAGACATATTTGGACTGATACTACTTATAGGGCAGTGTGACGTTTACAGTGGAAAATACAGTAAGTAGTAGTTTACGGTATTTTAGTATTTGTATACACACACGCAACTACACAAACACATATATCTATCTATATATATCCATATACTGTATATATGTATACAGGTAGTCCTCGAGTTACGGCGGTCTCTACATACGGCGCTCCGGACTTACGAACGGCACCCGATGACGTCA
>JARVGQ010000002.1:13969216-13984954 GCA_031762355.1 Hypsolebias martinsi | reverse complement strand
CCGGGGGTGTTCAGCATGAGGGAAGAGGCACCTTGAGCTTTTTAGCTAGAGAGCCTGTATTTCGCGCCACTAGCTTAGTGCTATGTCAGTGCCGGGTGGGGGCGCATGTTCGGTTTGGTAGGCGGGGTGCTCAGTTTGGTTCATCCCGCTTGCATAATGCTGTACTTTATATATGTTCTGTCTGGAACAGGTCTCTTGTAAATAAGTCCTCGTGACTCATTGAGACTAACCTGTATAAATAAAGGTTGAATGAAAAAGTACGGAGATGCAGCATTTTGATTTATCTGACCAAAGAAGAGTTTTTTTTTTTGTTTTTTTTTTTACTTTGTCTCAGTCTGTTTTAAATGAGCTTGAAAAGAAGAAGGAGGCAGAGTTTCTGAATGATTCTTTGCTTGATCAAACTATAGACATCTTTTTTTTTTTTTCATTCAACCTTTATTTAGACAGTTTAATCCCATTTGTGGATAATGCGGTGAATTGTATTTACAGACAATGATTTGTGGAAGTGTTTCTGACCCATGTAGTGATGTTCGTAACAGAATCAGACCTGGTTTTGATGCAGTGCTGTCTGAGGTTTAGATTTAGGTTTATTGTCATATGCAGATAAACACAAGGTCAACAATGACGAGAAGAATCGTTTTGTCTTGACTCACCAAAAACACAACTAGAAATACCAAAGCATGAAACAAACATACAAAAACAAGGCTCCAAAAGCGAAAAAGAAAAACATCTACAACAGCTTAGGCCTACTGGCAGAGTGGTTCTGTCTGTCTGTGGTCTTGTTAGCAGCACGGTCCTGTTAGCATGATGATAATAACGACCGCGGCAACAGACGATGACTTCCTTCCAGAACTGGGTCCGGCAGACACAGAACTTCCAACGTTTCCCTGCAGAACCCGACTCTTCCGTAGAGTTGGATCCGTGCAGGCAGATGGAGGATCATGGAGATGGCCGCCATGACAGGCCGGAGCCTGAGCCCGAGGCTGGAAGCGGCCCGGGAACTGAACCACAATGGCACAATTGCAAGGCAGCGACACACAAGTCATACCCGGAGTGCAGTGTAGGCACAAAAAAGTTCAAACAAAAACAACAGGAACAAAAAGAGCGAGTCGAAGCGGAGCTCCCGTCAGTGCTGCCATACTGCACGTGCACATGACGTCAACACATGCAACAAGGCCTGTCAGTACTGACTGTCAGTCTTGTCCTTTGAGCTCAGATATTTCTCCAGATTCTTGAAATAAGTTTGTGATATGAACTGATGACGGGATATTTAAAGTTTTCACAGTTTTCTGTCGAGGAACATCATTCTGAAATTGTTTCACTATTTTTAGACTCAGTTTTTGCAGAGCGGTGAACCTCTGCCCACCCATCTTTACTTCGGACTAACCCAGGGGTCTACAACCTGTACAATCAAAAGAGCCATTTTATGCCTTTGTTCACTAAACTAAGTGTTCAGAGCCGCAAAATGTTACAACTGTGGTTTTCAACTGGTGGTCCATGGGCCACTTTAGGTTTGTTGGAAGGGGCTTTTGTAGTCACTAGGGGGTGACATTATAAAACTAAAATAACTAATAATTTCTGTTTTTACAATTTAAGACAAATAAAAAACAGATTATTTTAAAGAAAGCGTTTGTTAATTAATAAAAACTATGAGCTATACAAACCTAAGTATTTTTTAATTGTGGAAAAAATGAATTAAGTATAGAAATAAATCATAAAGCATGAAGTTAAAGTTTTACTCCTTGTACTTGTCCAATAGCCACATATTTGCAAATGAAATTACATAAAAACTGCTAAAACTAGTCGATTTTGCTGTTAGTTTTGTTCGAAGCTTGAAAGAGCCGCTACAGCGGGACCAAAGAGCCACATGTGGCTCCAGAGCCGCAGGTTGCAGACCCCTGGACTAACCTCTTCAAATTGTGGGTTTAAGATTTTCAAATCCTTTCCTCAGGTTTATTTACATTTTACACAGCGTCCTATCTTTTTGCAGCTGGAGTTGTAAATCATTTCATTAATATTGATTGTAATACATTGTTGCGTTTGTTTCCTGTAGGTTCCCGTGTGGCCGATGGCTGGGGAAGGGAGTGGGTGACGGCAGCTTGGAAAGAGTCCTCATTGGTCAGCTGGTGACGCCTGGTGCAGAAGAGGATAGTGGGAAGTGGACAGGAACCCCTCCAGAGCTGACGTCTCCGTCTCAGAGTGTGCGGACCATGTTGGGATCTCTTGGCAGCCGGAGCCGTACGTGCTGGCAAAGAACGCACCCTTCAGTACAACAGCTGACTTACTTCGTTGTTAGCTCATCGTAAACACAGTTTGTCCTCGTGTGTCACTTTTCTCTTACTGGATATATTTCTGATTGAGTTTGTCTTTTCAGGGATGAGCTCTCTTGAAGTCCAAGAGGACCTGAGGGAGGCAGCGAATAGCCTCGTTAAACATTTCCACAAATCTGAACAGGAGGTGTGTTGCTGCGGTGGTGTCTGCAGACAAGCACGTTTAATTTGAATAGACAGCTGTCCCCACGTTATTTATTTTCCACGACTCATTAGTTTTCTCCCCTTGTGCCAAACCAGAGGGGGAACCCAACGGTCCTGCTATGTGGTGAAGGAGGACTGGTGCTGGCTTTGGAGAAGTTCCTCCTCCACGGGTTCAAGTCCAACCGACTTTTCCAGAGGAATGTGTTTGTTTGGGATTTTGTAGGTGGGTTGGTGTTGTGACGTTTACTTCCTGTCTCCATCTAGTGGTTATTTCGCCTGTTTCAGCTCAGGATTCATGCGACAACGTCTGACTGTGAGTCCCTCCGACTCTTTCCCATAGAGAAAGCGGTGGTTGCCATGGAGACAAATGATCAGATGGGCGACCTGCATGGATCGACCCTAACAACGGGTCCACCTTGGGATTTACTGTGCCGCTACGTGAATGCCATCAATGCTTCACCCCGAAACATCGGAAAAGAGGGAAAGTTCCAGCTGTTTGTCTGTCTTGGAGTAAGGTGAGCAGAAGATATTTTTTAAATACTTCTATGTCAGATAAAAGGCCCAAATACTTACCAATATGACACAAGTAGAGAACTTAGAACAGTTTACTAAGTCTGTTTTTAATGATCGGACAACAAAAAACATCCTTGTTACTGATTGTTTGAATATAATTCAGCTAACTGTGATTACTGACTGCCCCTGGTTCCTGTCTGCAGGGACAGACTCCTGTCCCAGTGGTTCCCCCTGCTGGCAGAGTGTCCTCTGACCCCTCGGACGTATGAGGACGGGGCTCTGCTGCGTGACCGTGCAGCTGTGCACTCCCTCTGTCGGATTCTCCAAACGCTCAACGAGTTCAGCGTCACGCTGGAGGCAGCGCTAGTGAAAGGGGTTGACCTCTGACCCTGACGTGGTCCTGCTCTAAAACGCCCACGATCATCCAGCTGGAGGAGGTCCATTCAGACGCCTGCGAAATGCGACCGCATCTTTAAAACGAACCAGACGAAGACCCTCGCTACTGAAGCACCAAACATATCTGCCTTGTCCACTGAGCTACACGTCTTCTAAAACTGTCTTCGCTTCAGGAAGTAGTCTTGTCTGTTTACACTGTGAAATCCTCGAGGAGAAATCTCACACCCGCATTAGATAGGTTTCCTGCTTACATGAGTTTACTGCATTTACCTGTCCTACTTACTGCTTGCACTTGAAGTTTGAACATGCATGGCCAGAATTTCATGACTTTGGTTGTTATAACCTGAACTGTCATAACTCAGGCTTTATTACCCTTCTGTTATTTACCATCGTAGTGAACACTGTAGTTAAGAATCGTGCTCCGTTTGTGTAATTTAAACATGAAACTGTGGCATTAAGTTGTTATTCAGTGTGACGTTTGGCCTGTTGGTCTTTGTTTCAGTTTGAGGTGATCTGCTTATGAAAACTCTGAATCCCAGCTGGTGTCCTCATTGTGTCAGTTCGAGTACTGTTTATCATTTTGTCAGAACCTGCTCATATTGTAAATATTTTTGCTTCATTTGACGTTTCATAGAACTGCTCTAGCCATCCATTTTAGTGGTTTCCAGTTGTTCAAATGGCGTACTGAGTTGGTCGTGAACCTTCTTTTTTCCTATATAAATACATTTGGTTAGCTTCTGTGAACAATAGGCTCCAAAATGGTTGCACTTTATGTGAAAAAAATAGACAGGCTGTTTGTTTTCAGTTTCATTTTTGCAAAATGGATATGATGAACAGAGCACAGGTCCATATAAATACTAGTATTATGTTGATATGGCATTTACCAACTGAAGTATTACAATGCTGTCTTCTGCACTATCCTGCAAGCTCTACTGTACGTACCCTCCTACGACCAAGTCTTTGTTGTTTAAATACAGATTAGAGAAAGCAATAATGAATTATTTATGAAGTGTGCTGTTGAACATTAAAGTTATTGACACAACCAACATGCTTTGGTATTATTTTACAGGCCATTTACTCAAAGTTGAGATATGAAGACGTTATTGCAACAGAACTTTAATTTAGATTTCTATTACTAAATGTTCACATTACAGTGATAACATGGATAACCCTGCTAGAAGGAATAGCTGATGTTCATTCAGCTTTTATTTTGAAAAACAAAAATAATAATCCAAATTTCATTAAACAGCTAAACATTGTATGGAAATAATAATGTTTCCATGGCTTGTCTTTCAAATTAGGTGATGTAAAAATAAATAAAATGTGAGGATGTGACTTTATCCTCCGTTCTGCTAGATCTGCAAAGTGAATTTTAATTTATATTTTCAACCTTAAATGTTCTTACCTGTTTAAAAGGTTATTGCTTTTCCCTTTAAAATAAATATACTTTGCTCTGTGGCAGAATAAATTATCTTTAATCATTGCAAGACCATTTTAATGTCCAGCTGTGACTATAATCGTCAGGTCCCCCAGCCCTTTACACGCAACGTCATATAACTCTATGAATGAATTAGTTTTTTAAAATACATTTTAATTGTCAACAAACAAAACATCTCTTCTTTTCCTGGAGCAGATTTAAGATTTATCTGATTTATTTTGTTTTTGTTTTGAACCCGTTTATTCAGAGGCCACATCTGCTCATACTACACTCAGTGATGAGTTACCTTCTCCAAACAGTGTATTAATATATTATCAATTTACTGCTTTATTAAATGGATAACGCTGTTACTGGAGCTACAATACCCTTTAATTAGCTACTTAATATCTGCACTGCAGGCATTTCCTCTGTTTCTATTAAGACCTGTGCAGGTGTTTGTTTTCTGAATGCAAAACAAATACAGTACTGTATATTTAAAAAATAATAATATCCAGTGTTTTTAATTACCAAAACAAATCAGCAAAATGAATCATTTAACTCATTGAAGACCCCATTAATATAATCTCCTGTGTTGTCTAACACAACTACTGTATATTATTACATCAATTAAAGTTTTATTTATTTATTTAAATAAAATTTGTGTTCTCAAAATTGCTTGCCGGATTAGAGCCTATCTAAAGCATGGTTTACTTTCTGGATCGATGGTGCCTTTCCAGTTGGGTAAGCATCTCCATCAGAAGTACAAATGTACCCCCATACCATCAGAGAGGCAGGGTTTTAAATTGTGTGCTGATAAAAGACCAGATGGTCCCGCTCTTCTTTACTAGATTGTGGTTTATAAAAAGATAATGAAGTTTGGATTCATCTGACCACATAACTCTTTCCCACTTTGTTTCAGTCCATTTAAAAATTGCCTTTGGCCCAGAGAAGAAGGTTTTTCTTGTTGCCGTTCCCAAATGTCTTCTTTCTTGCATGATAAAGCATTTGTCTTGTATTTATGGACGGAACAGTGAATTGTATTTACAGACACTGATGTGTGGAAGTGTGCTTGAGCCTAGAACAGAAGCAGACCGGTTTTTAAAGTGAGGTTTGAAATAGTACGAGCATCCAACGCAGACTGTCAGCCTCATCCTTAGAACTTATAGATTCTTGCAATTTTTTTAGACAAATTTATGAAATGTAGACGATGAGATTGAAAAAGTCTTACTAGTTTTACCACAAGAAACATTATTTTGAAATTGCTCCACTAAACCTTCCACATTTTTTGCTAAATGGTTTTGAGAGATTCAGTACACTAAAACTCAAAAAATATTTTCATGCCTATTTCCTTATTGACGTGGCATGTTGCCAATTAATCTAATTATTTGCGAAAATATCACTTAC
Source organism: Hypsolebias martinsi (assembly GCA_031762355.1). Taxonomy (NCBI): domain Eukaryota; kingdom Metazoa; phylum Chordata; class Actinopteri; order Cyprinodontiformes; family Rivulidae; genus Hypsolebias; species Hypsolebias martinsi. The sequence goes on along the minus strand of JARVGQ010000002.1, from coordinate 13,978,750 downwards.
AGCTTTTTATTGCTTCAGTTTCCAGTGTTTTTGAGACATGCCACCATCAAGCTCAAAATACTGTAATCTAATTTCCGGCCAGAAATTAGTGATTTATTTTATACATGTATCATGTTGAAATGGGAATAAAATGCGGGTTTATTAGTTTTATAAACCATTGCATTTTATTTTTATTTACATTTTGCCAGAACTGGGGTTGTACAAGTGCTTTCCATGAATTTGGAACAGCTCTACTTCGTTTCCTCAAATTATGTCTAAATCCTTCAGCCACATAAGGACGCAGACTGCTAGCATTTTTCTTTTTTTAAGACCTTGTTGCGCACTGGATGGAGATAAAATACAAGCCACCTTTTACTTCGCACTAATCTGGTTGTTTTCGCGCATTTGAAACCCACAAAGCTATAAAGCCCTCCTCGGTGCTAGACGGCGAGCCCCCTAAAAGCTGCAGGCCTCCACAGACCAGCCATCTGGCGCGGTGTAGTAAAGAAACAAGCCCCGCCCCTTTGCTTACATTCTCCAATCTGCCATAGCAACCGCGGCCGAGCCCCCCGTTCCCGCGTAATATTCCCATCCTTATAAGGCCAGCGGATCGCGGACGCACGCTACGTCACACGTCGTTTATGTAAATTGTTTGATTGAAGAAAAGGAGAGAGAGAGGGAGAAAAAGCACAAACAGCAGCAGAGCTCTGCTGCGAAATGGAGGCGTGGATGTGACGCATGCGCACTGACTCCACAACTATCCAGCTACCCCGCCCCCTCTTCGCGGTGCTGTCGAGCTCAGACATCAACAAGCGAGGCGAGCGGGTTACCGATGCGGGTTTTCTTCATCACGCACCCACCTCAAGGATAACTATTGTCCCACCAGCGTCGAGAAACTCCACGACAAGGTAACCACGACTAGCCACTTCCGGTTTGTCTTTGTTCAGGCGGGGTTTAAAAGTCTTAATCAAAATCTAAAACAAGCTATGAGTTGTCTCGAAACAATCGCTGATTTTTTTTAGGCCTGCTGCGGGGCCAACGTCGCGTGCGGGGCACGTTTGAAGCCAAAACAACCTGAATATCGGGACGAAACTAGCGCGAGGACGTGTTTAAATGGTGTCAGCTCGCGTGCAGAGGAGCACGAGGAGCAAAGCGAGGCTGCTGTTAGTGAGGAAAACCTCTTAAAAAAAAAAAAAAAACTAAACTCGAGCAAAATGCAGTTTATTAATAAAGTGGGGTTCAGGTGGGAACGTGGCGCTAACCTGCGGGTTGTGAGGTGTTTATTGCTGCTGAATAGTTAGTTGTGTCTCACGCCCACTCGTGATGCGTCTCAAAACGCGGGTCTGCTGCTGTCAACAAAACACAAAACTCCCCACGAAGCCTTTTTTTTTTTTAAATCAAACCCAACCCGCCTCCTAAATGGTGTTTAGCATCAGAGAGGTGAGCAAAACGCGACTTTTTACCGTTTCAAGATAATAAAGAGGGCAACTCGCTTTGAACTTCGCGCACGCGACGAACGTTAGCAGCGAGGAAGAACAACAAAAGATCAAATTACACGACTGTGTAGCTTCAAGTAGACAAGCCCGTTTTAACACAATTGTTTTTAAAGTCTCGGTTCCTGTGTCCATGTTAAGTTCACGCGAAGAGACGTAAAGTCGGGAAGGCGGAGGAGGAGGGGACGCTCGTCGAGCAGAGGAGGACGGTCATCATAAAATGGGTGCGCATGAAGCAGCTCGTGTGGCGTGCCATGCTTCCTCTCTGGAGTGGGCGGCGGACACGAGCAACTCGCGCGTTTCCTCTCGAGGAAAACACTCGAGGTTATTTTGTTTTAAGTCTTTGTAGGTTGGACAGCTTTAGGGAAGCACTTTGTCGCGTTTTACTTGCTAACGTCGCAGCTTTTGCGGAAGATCGCATCACACCTCTTCCCTGCCACGCTCCCTCCGCCTTTGAAGCGTGTTGCCATGTTGAGTTGCGTCACGTACTGTATTCTGCTGCAGAGATCGTCTGTATTGTGGAGACGACCCACTCTTAGCTTTAAAAAACAAACTGCTGAACATCAGATATTGTAATGCACCACTTATAACCAGCCTAAATTTTATATTTATACGTTAATCTAAGTGTTGCATCTTAAAATGTAAATTTAAACATACAATGGGGAGTGCTAGCACAGAGGTTAGAGGAAGGTCGTCGGTTCAACTCCCCAGACTGACAACATCAAAATGTAAGTGGGAAAGGTGAAGTATCTACATCAGCCTTCACCCTTATTTGCCTCACTTTGTGCTCTTGAGCAAGGCCCTTAACACCACCATCTGCTCCCCCGTGCACCCTAGATGGCAGCTCTCTGCTCCACTCAGAGGGCTATGGTAGCTATATTGTTATGTCAGGAAGGGCATCCGGTGTAGAAATGTACGAAGAAACAAATATTCATTTTATAATTTATGAGTTGTTCTACACTTTAAATGTAGTTGTCATGGAAATAATGACTAAAGAAATCTTGAACCTTAAATTCAAGTAATATATTTAAACATTAAAGTGTTACATCTAGATGTGAAGCATGAAATGTTCGATTTAGACTTTTAGAGATGGAACGCGGCCTTTAACGTGATGTCATCATTTTGCGACTGCTAGAGAGGAGAGAAACAAAAAGAATGTTTTTGCTGTGTAGTTTGAGTTGCAGCGAGCTGCCAGCCTTGACCACAGTCGTAGAGTGGTGACGTCAAAGTCTGCATGCACTCCATTCCTAAGTATTTAATTCAAACATAAGCTGTCTTCATCTTTTCAAAATAGTAGTTGTTATAAAGGTTTAAAGGTACTCATTGCTAACACTAAAGGTCATCTCGAGCTGTATCACTATTGATATGCAAGTCTGGAATGTGGGTACGCACCCAGTGTAAACAAAGAGCTGGCTCTCTGTTTTATTTTTGACTGGCCTTCATGACTTTGTAATGTATGTGCATTTGAAATATAGATTATATCATTATTATAAAGCTACATTATTTTAAACTGTTTGCGTGCATAGAATGCCACTTTGAGCCTTTGCAGTCCTGTACTGATAGTGCACACAGTCGTATAGTACGGTAATGATGACACATGGGAACCTTTATTTTTAAGGGCTATTTTGAGTTTTTAACTAAATGTTTTATGTAGGGCTGCACAATGTATTAAAAATGGATGAAATGCCAACATTGCTAAGGATTTTCTTAACTCACAGGCACAAACTGCATGTCAAAAGTATATTTTTTTGTTAGTCAGACAAGCCCACACTCGCCTCAGGGCCCAGACGCAGCACGGGAAAACCACAGAGAGGTTTATCACAGCTGATACTGTCATCACAGTATTCAACAATAACATCACAACTGCATATTTTTCTAATTACATGGCGCTGTAATATATTAACATACTGTACTGATGTTTTAGACACCTCTACAGTTGTTTACAGAGGAGTTAGAACTGCTAATTATAGGAAGAATTTGTTAAATCAGCCATTTTTAGACATATTAAGCTGAAATTTGGTGTGGTGGTTTCTCCGGGAACTTTCTAGTAATGTTTTTAATTGTTTGTTCCAGACGATAAGACTTACTTAATATCTAAGCATAGAAATAATGAAAGGTTGTTGATACTAGAGATGGTCAATATGGTTCACTTTATGGACTCAGGCGAGCTATTACCTGGATCAGGAACCGGCTCGTCTGAGTTTTTGCAGCTTGTGAGTCCTGATTCAATGTGAGGATTTGAATCATTAATCTGGGTGATTCAGTAACTGACTAGCTCTAGTTGATCCTGTTAGTTGTATCATTACACCCTTGTTTAACTGGCCTGAATGCTTCAACTATAAACACTTGGTTGGGATCATAAATGTCTGCTGTGGTTATTTTGTGGGTTATAATTTAGGAACCAAAGCTCTAGATTATGGTTCTCCATCTTTAAAGCTTCAGACTTGCACAATAACAATGCCAGAAATCAGCAGGCAGGACAGGTTGGAGTTTATTAAACTAAAAACACAAACAGTCTTTACATGCACTCTGCTGCTTTTGTTCATTTATTTCTATGTTTTGTAGTTCTTGCAACAATTATGGTAATACATATGTTTTAAATGTAGTTTGGATTTAGAAAAGACCGCTCAGTTGATGCTTCATGGCCACCTGAGGGGTGCTGACCCAGATGTTGGGAACCCCTTGCACTAAGGCTGGATATAATACAAATTCACAAACAGTTGAATTTTCTAGAAAACTACTATAAAATCTTTTTTTTTTTTTTTTTAAATATAGACCTTTATTGCGGGACTACAAATTATATGCGAAATAATCGGCAGAGTGAGAGGTGTGTGTTTTTTCCTGCTCTCTGTTTGCTCTCTGGGGCTGTCAGAGGACCCCGAGGACTGATGGCAAAAAAAAAAAAAAAAAAAAATCCGGTCTGGGGGGCGCGGCTCGCAGTTTTTGCCGCAGTTCGGGTCCACATGTGTCCTCGTGAATACATTTTGCCCGGCAACATAAATCAACGCACTCCTGCGTGATGCGCGCGCACTTCCAGCAGCTTTCTCCTTCTCTTCTTCCGGTATAATTCAACAATATTTTGGCTCGTGCGCATTAACGCACAGAGCTGCGTGTCGTGGAGCAGCCTGAGGGCTCCGAGTAGATGCGCGTGCAGCGTTTCCAAAACGTGGCGTGAACCGTCGCGAGCGCAGCGTGACGACATTATCTGTCTGACCTACTTCCACCATGTGGGTCAGAGAGAGATGGTTCTGGTGCTGATGACTAAACACATTCCACTTTAGTTCATATTAAACATGGCGGGTTTTATTACTGAAGGCGAAGGCGGGCGATAATGTCTTTTTGTGCGCTCCTCTCTCTGTTAGCAAAATATTTCACGAACCACTGGACGAATAATGAAACTTGCAGGAATTAATCACTGGATGCACATCTGCATGTATTACCTTTTGAAATTAAGCCGTTTGTAAATGGCCGCCGCAGCCAAGTGACTTCAGAAAACACGAAAATGATCATAGATCAGTCAGTTTTACGGATATAGAGCTAAAATGTGGTGTGTTAGTAGCTGAGAGTCATTTATTTATTCATTCATTCTTTTAAAAGAAACAAAACTAATTCATCAAAACGAAAAAAAAAATTGAATGAAAAAGGTGCAGAAAGAATAATAATATTCTTATAATATTTGCCCCTTATTTAAAAATATATAAAATAAACAACTTAGGCTTGAACAATCCCCAAAGCGAAAACAAAAAACATCAGGCATCCTTCACATGGTATCATACTTTCCTAACAGCTTTAACATAATCATCTTTTTAAACATATGGATTGTTTTAGAAATGTTTATGATAATATCAAGACAATTCCACAATCATGTTCGCTGAATTACAACACAGCTCCTTCAGACTAGTTCTAGATGGAGGTTTTACAAACATTTCCATTCCTTTAAGGTTGACTCTTTTTGTTAACAAATTTTAATTGAATATTTGGGGTTGTTATTTTTATGAGCTTTATACATGACTTGTAAAATACTATATTCAACCAAATCATAAAATTTTAACAACTTCAGCTGATGAAATAATATATTTGTTGGGTGACCACAGCACTTCCTACTAATAATTCTTATAGCTCTTAAAAAAAAGGGATTTGTAATTGTTGTGCATGCTTGTCCCCAAATGTCAATACAGTACAGTAGATTAAATATGGAACAGTCATTACATTATACAATATATACAAAGCTTTGTCATTCAAAAACAATTTTCCTTTATACAGTAATGTAATTGATTTAGCTATTTTTATTCTTAAGTCATTTACATGAGATTTCCATGTCAGCTTCTCATCAATAACGACACCCAAATATTTTATTTCATTAACTCTATAAATTTCAATACTGTCAGTTTTAAATGGGACTTCAATTATTTTATTTCTATTACTAAATATAATGTACTTTTTTTAAAATTTAATGATAACTTATTAAGTTGGAACCAAGTTTGTATTTTTTACGAATTCTGCCTGCATCATCTCTAACATCCGTTCAGTGTCTTCACCCGAACAAAAAAAGTGGTATCATCTGCAAATAAAGCACACTTCAAAAGCCCTCACGCATCAACCAGATCATTCACATACAAATTAAACATCTTTAGTCCAAACACAAAGCCTTGAGGGACTCCACATCCATTAACACAAAATTCAGATCGTACATTGTTTACCTGTGCAAACTGCTTCCTCTTATTCAAAGACATGGATACCCATTCACAGCAGGCACTCCAAGTGCTACTCATGGCGTGAAATCTTTGCCTGAATCTGTTGGTGTCAAGTTTGTTTGTCAGTTAGCAAAATATCTTATGAACCACTGGAAGGATTTTAATTATGTTTATACTGTAGAAACTAATCTTAGGATGCGCATGTACAACTGGTTTTTAAGATGGCCGTCGCAGCTAATCGATGTTAGCCTTCACAAAAATGGCTGTAATTCAGCCAGTTTAGCCTGCCCTGAGCAACAACCTGGTGTGGTAGTAGCTGAGAGTTATTGCAACACAGTGTGAGTGTGACAAGGTTGAGACAGCTTTAGTCTTAAACTGGCATAGGCAGCAGGTCTAAATAAAATGTAGTAAAAAATATATTCTTCACACAGATGTTTGGCTTTCACAAGCCCAAAATGTACCGGAGTTTGGACGGATGCTGCATCTGCCGCGCAAAGTCGTCCAGCTCCCGCTTCACGGACAGCAAGAGGTACGAGAAGGACTTCAGGAGCTGCTTTGGGTAAGAGACACATCTGGACATGAGCCGTCCGCCCGCTCGTCTTTTTCACTGTTTTTGTGAAACGTCTCTGAAAGTGGAACAAACTGTCCTTCAGGCTGAGCGAGACGCGTTCCGGAGAGATCTGCAACGCCTGTGTCCTCCTCGTGAAGCGGTGGAAAAAGCTTCCTGTGGGAACCAAGAAGAACTGGAACCATGTGAGTGTTTGCTTTAAGGGTTTCTCCTGCTTTTACTGGCTCATTATGAGCCTTTGGGATTTAAAAATCACGTTTTTCATGCAGGTTGTTGACGCCAGAGGAGGCCCCAGCCTGAAGCTCACCTCCAGACCCAAGAAGATGAAGACCATCTCCAAGAAGGCGAGGCCGAATCAGATCAGCCGTCTGCAGAAGGAGCTCAAAAGAAACAGTTAGTTCTGCTTCATGTGCCGCAGCTACAGCGTGGATTTATTTTACTGTAGAATAACATCATTTCTCCGCTTTGTCAGATTCAGATGCCCACAGCACGACCTCCAGCGCTTCTCCCGCTCAGTCCCCCAGCTACAGCAACCTGTCAGACGACGGGTCGGACACCGAGCTGAGCCCAGGGTCCAGCCGCTCCCCGGTTTTCTCCTTTCTGGATCTAACCTACTGGAAGAGGTACGGCTCGGCGGTGGAACTCGTCTTTTCACCTTGGTTTGGGATTTAAAACGACACGAAGCACGTAGCTCATGGTGTGAAGTTTTATTAAACAACGGGGCTTTCGATTTTTCCGTCCACCCACACGGTTCTGATCACGAGTCACTTTGGTGAAACCGCCAGTTACACGACAAGAGCATCAATCATGCACATCAATTAAACACTCGAAGACCGCGAGGACAAATGTTACAATTATTCTGCATAAAAGTGGTATGACATCGATTGCACTGCTTCCCCCGTGTCTTTTGTTCACTCGTTTTCTGTGGGAAATTTACAGTAAGAAAAACGTGAACGAAAACATTTCTGAAGAAAAAACTTTATAACAATTTGAGTTGAGCAAACATGGCTGCTTTTTGATGTATGAGCTGGAAAAAATGTAAAAGAGATTAACAGAAATGCTGGTCACCATGGCAACGCACCTGTGACACTTCTTGATAGTGAACTTAAAGGAGGCAGACTGAAAAATAAGCCTCAAATAAACAGCCGCCGTGCAACAACACTGAGATGTACAAGTGCAAAGTATAATAATAATAATATATTTTATTTTTATAGTGCTTTTCTAAATACTCAAAGATGCTTAAACAACTTATAAACCAGTACATGTATTGGAATTAGGGTGCAAATTTCAGCCCCAAAACACCCAGGAAATATTTATTTTAATTCTATTATTATTATTATTATTATTTGGTCTGGAAACTTCTAGAAACCTGAATCATTAAAGGCCTAGTATTTGTGAAGGAATGCTGATCATCCGCTGCCCTCCACATCAACATTTTAAACTAAAAATCTCTAATGTTGAGAAGAAACATGATATTTTTTGAGGCTTACGTGATCGAAACATTATCACCCTCCTGGTATGGTGGGTGATACTTACGTAATACAGGTAGTCCTCGACTTACGAACGGGTTCCGTACCTACAAACCGTTCATAACTCGATTTTAACGTAAGTCGGAACTCATTATACTGCGCCGCAAACCCGTTCATAAGTCTGGATTTTTGCCGTAAGTCGAGGAAATACATGTAAAATGTATGTTAACGCTGCGCCGCACACCTGTTCTTGAGTCCGAGTTGCTGTAAGTCGAGGGCGCCTTAAGTCGAGGACTACCTGTATATTGTTTTCATTGTTGTTGCTAAGTTACATAGTTTTATAGAATTATTTAGTTTCCCAGCTTTCCACCATTTTTTCATCAGTGATACCTCATTATTCACCTGTCCCTCATTTGCTTATCAATCCAGCATAAATATTTATATATTCTTGAGTTTGTGTTGCATTGCTTGTCATTGTAGTTTCTTTGGATAAGAATTTGATTTTTCTTAGTTGCAAACAAGGCTTACTATTTTTTGAATATGTGCTTATAGTAAGAGTAAGAGGTTCAGTAATGTGGCGCACCCATGACAATAGTGTGCGTCTACTTAATCGCAGGATTAAACAACAAAAAAAACAGATTTGTTACTGAGGGCATATTCAGTGGTATCGTCTACGCAATACGCTGGCATACATAATATAGCTACTAGAAAGCTTAAGGATTTCAGTATACCCACTTTTTTTTCTCTGTGCTCTGGTGAAGACAGATGTGTCCTCCTCTGCTCCATCCCCCCGCTTCCCTGCTTCTCTCTCATTCATCTTGTGAACCCTTAAAGAGACCCTTTATTCCTGCATACCTTTCTAATTCAAAGGATTTAATCAGTTGGCCTTTCAACAAAATTGATCAACTTCCCGACAGGAGTCAGGATAAAGATGACCCTCGACGGAAACAAATTGGATTCATGATGAAAACTAGATTCTGCTGTTTGGGTTGGTGAAATCTGGATTGTCTACAAATTAATGTGGATGTGTCGAAGCTTGACAGCAGTCAGACTGAATTAAGTGGAACTGCATCAGAGCTGGAGCAGGCTGTTATCAGGATTGTGAACTTTCTGGCAGCACCCATGAATGGTTGGGAATAATTTTGGAGAAAGCTGTGAGCTCGACTTTTGGCGTAAGGAATCAATTTGGCTGTTTGGAGTTACCATCAGAGAAATGTACCTGCAAGACAACAATGTTCATGCTCAGTAATCCAGATCTGATAACTCTCAATCTGGTCATCTGGACAGTTTCTTTTTAGTAGAAACGTTTCACCCTCACTCCAGAGGGCTTC
>JARVGQ010000002.1:13840051-13851521 GCA_031762355.1 Hypsolebias martinsi | reverse complement strand
AACTACTACTTCCTACTTGTACTACTATTCCTACGTTTATCGCGGGGCTTCAGGGTACGGATCTCCCGCAATAAACGAGGGACTACTGTAATTTAAAAAAAAAGAATAATTGTCAGAAACTGTGGTTGAACAGAACCCATGACATGGTTAAATGCCAATCTTTATAGTTACATTTGTCCTAAAATGACTTTGTGTGGGGAAATTGATGTAAAATAACTATTAGCTGAATGTGAAACTTGTGAATTTGAATCAAATCTGGAGCAAAAAGAAACAAAACTAAAGGTAACATCTAAAAACCTGGTAATAAAAAGTCTTAAACAGCTCAAAGGATTTCTCATCTTAAATAAAACATGTCAAGTTATACAATAGAGCAGTAAAAAGGCTTTTATAATGTTCTTCTCTCTCTGAGCTACTTTTGCAATAAAATAAAATAAAATCTGTAAGTTTGCACAAGGAGTCACTAGTCAGCAATCACCTTAAGCCAGACCCACTGCTGTAACATAAAAATATGAGCAAAGAATGAAATGTACACAGGTTCAGAAGCATTGAGTGCTTCTAAGATGATCATTACACTGTTGTGTTTAAGAACTTATCAAATTACTATTGTGGCTTCAAATTTCCCATAATTGGACTTTAGAGTGTTTAAACTGCATTTATATGTTGTTAAATATTCAATCAAGGAACAATCAGTTCATCTGTAGACTAGAAATTAAAAACAATCTTCCATCTCGTGAGAACAAATCACATCTTTTGATTTGTCATCCATGTCATGGCTCACCATAAAGATCACTCTCCAAATAAACTCGTTTGTTTAACACACCACACTGGAAAGTGTTGCTAATATCTTCTGGGTATAAATGGTGTTTTCCATCACACAGCAGCACTTTAGATTGAAGAACACAGTAGCAGCTTGTACAGCTCTTGAACTTAAACAGCTCTAAGGTTCCAGTGGCATGACTGGTAGAACGTGTCCATCTCATTCTGAAACCAACAGGATTGTCGACTCAGTACTTGTCAACCAAGGAAGGAGTCAAATACAGAGCAGTCGATTACAACAGTGCACAGCAGATTAGCAAACACTCCAACATCCTATACTAGTACACACATACACTCACCACCCCCTGCATGCCACTTTAAGTTGGATAAGCTACATGCTAAAGATCCTTTAATCCCACAACCTGCGGGGCAGACATACTTGTTTTCAGAATTTACAGTTAGCAAGCTTGCCATCCATCCATCTATTTACCAGCTTCTTCCTTTTTGGATTGGTGGAATCGCTGGTGCCCATGTCCAACACTCACAGTTTAAGAGACAGGGTACTGGACAGGTAGCTGGTCCATCACAGGGCCAAAACCTTTCAAACCTACCAGTAAGTCTAACATGCATGTTTGTGGTCTGTGGGAGGAAATCCGAGTACCCGGAGAAAAGCCTAGTGTGCACAGAGAGAACATGCAAACTCTACTCAGAAAGGTCTCCAGTAACCTTCTTGCAGTAGATCTACCAACTACAACACCGTGCCGTCCAAAAGCAAAACTACATTATATAAATTAGAAAGAAGCTGAATGACTGCTGAAAATTTATGAAAAAGACAAAACTGGCATGTTAAAACAAAACAAAAAAGGCCGAACACTAACTAAACACAAAAAGGTGCAAAACACTAAAACCTAAAAAGTTCAAAACCTAGCTAAAAGGTGAAGGATACTAAATGCTAGCTAAAAGCCAAAAGTTGCAAAACAATAGCTAAAAGCAGCAAAAGACAAACTAAAAGTTGCTAGATTATAGCTAATAGCTAAAGAAGCAAAAGGGTAGCTAAATGTAAACAGCAAAAGGCTAGCAAAAAGGTAAAAATAGCAAAAGGCCAAGTAAAGGTTTCAAAAGGCTAGTTAAAAGCATCAAAAAGCTAGCTCAAAGCTAAAAGTAGTAAAAGACTAGCTAAAAATAGCAGAATGAAAGCTATAAGCCAAAAGAAGCAGAATGGTAGCTACAAGCTAAAAGAAGAACAGTAGTTAAAAATAAAAAAAAGTTGCAAAAAATGTATGAATACAAAAATAGATTAAGTATAAAAATACATATATTTTGAAGGAATTGAAAAAAAATTCACATAATTTCTATATGGAGGTATTTGTCAATAACGTTAACCCTCATGATGCCACTGGATCAAAATGACCTGTCCACAGTTTTAGGACCAAGGCCTCATGGATTTTATTGACCATCAGGAGGGTTAAAATTTTTGAAAAGCATAAAAGTGGCAAGAACTAAAAGTCATCTCATCCACCTCCTGAATGAGCTGAATGGTTTGATTAAAAAAATGACTACAATAGCAAAAATGCAGAAGTAGTTAGGTTGCAAATAATATACACAATATATATATATGAGCATGCATCAGGGTACTATATATATATATATATATAAAAAACAATAATAATCAACACAAAACAGATCTGGAGGCTAGATCAGGCTCTGTCCTTGGATTTTAATTCCCTGCAAATCTTAATCAGTTACTAAAAGACTTATTTACAAATCTAGGAGTATGCACACAAAGTGACAGAGGCTTTAATGCGGAGCTTCCTCTGAGTTATTAGTGACGTCAGGCACCAAAAATATTATTTTAAATACAAAAATCTGAAGTTATTTTTAATTTATCTCCCTTGAAGTGATATGTTTATGAAAAAGTCCTTAATTAACCAATGACACACCTTTCCTCACAATCAAAACAGCTTTAAATTGCTCCTTTACAGCCAACCATCCCCTGGTATGACTAGTGCAACCAAGACCCAAACAAAAGACTGAAGAGCATAAACCTCTTTTTAAAAGTAAGACTTTTTCTTTATAAGTGGGGTTTCCTCTCTTTAAGCTCCCTTTAAGATTCTACAGATATATAAGAGAAATATATAAAATATATGTATAATCTCTTAGAAAAGTCTGAGTTGAAAACTGGTTAGATTATCTTTTCGAGTGTATCACTGGGGGTGGAGGGATTTGTGAACCGTGGCTGATGCACAGCTGCTAGAGGGGCAAGAATATAAAGTTTAATGTGCCTCCCAGTGCTACACAGCTCTGTGCTGAACTGCTCTGCTCTTTTGTGTCCAGTGCAGCCTTGTTAAAGTGCATTTGATTCAACTCTACTTAGATCCTACTCTGCTCAGCAGTCTCAGTGAAATTTGTTTCCTGCTCACATTATCTGTTTTTTTTTTTTTCTCCGCCTGGGTTGTGTGCTGTACTCGGCTCAGTCTAGCTGCTTTCATAGCTGTAATCTATTTTGCCCTGAGAATGAGGGTAATGAATCATTACACAAAACAATGCATGACTTCCAGTCAATGATCATCAGGATGGTAACAAGAGGCAATGTGACGCTTCAACAATACTTTGAATCTGTTTGCTTTTAAAGATATAACTGTCAGAAGCTTTGTGTTATTTACTGCTGTGGGTTTATTAAACTTAGAACAGCTGGAATAAATTCATAAATAAAATGTAGATTGAATTAATGTAAGGCAACAGCAAAGTCACGAGTGTTGTAGCCTGAGAAAGAAGTGCTGGTCTTTCAAATACGTTCAGGATTGTTGTTAGTCCTTTGATTTTTCCATTGCGATTGTTTCTGTTTTCTGTACATCTGTACATCTTGTGTTTTCACCAGATCCGTGGGTTCATCCTACACAAACCATGACACTGAGACTGCTGGAGACTAGCTGTCGAACAAAACCGCAAGTAAAAAAAAAAGGTGAAATTTTCATTACTGTCTCGCTGTATTCTTGGTGTTTGCAACCAAACGACCTGTGAACTTCGGCTGCATTTTGAGTGGCCAGTTTTGGAAATTGGCAGTTTTCGCTAGCAAAACTGTGATCTACGCTGTGCATATTAAATTGCTGCTCATCTCTGCCCACATCTTACCCCCACTGGCAATACTTTCTACCCATCAATATCTACTGAATCTACACAAGGTGAGGTCAGTGAACAAAGCCGGGCTGATTCTGGCAGATCCTGATCACCCACTCGGGTTGCTTCCATCAGGATGCAGGTATCTTCAGCCCAGATGTAGAATGAACAGAAAAACTCATTCATCCCTGTAGAGATCAGGCTTCTCAACAAACAATGATTTCTGTCCTGTTATTTTAATGTCTCAGTGTTTGTATTGATGTTTTACGTGCCTACTGACTGTGAAACAAATTGCCCCTTGAGGATAATAAAGATTCTTGAACTTAAGCTGCTCTTTTGAAATGAAATTTACAACTTTTTCCCCCTTTTTCTTTTTAACAATTATAATATGTCCTTGACATTGTTTATAGACCTGAACATTCAGGGTTTAAACCGCTATTTTTGGAGCTCGACAAGACGGAGGTTAATTCCCGAGGTCAGCCTGTTAGCTTAGCTCGTAGCTTAGCTTCTCAGCTTGGCGCTTTTAACTATCCAAAAATGCAATTTAAGATGGTTAAAACAGATTTACAAAGAGAAAAAAGAAAGGGAGGGGTCAGTGAAGAGCACCGGAGTTGAGCCGTGTCTTCATTAGAGAGAGACACGAAGAAACGATAAAGCTGGTAAATGAAAATGAGGTTGATAATTTTCATTCATCATGCGATTAATTGATTTATTGTTTATCACGACAGGCCTAGTAGCAAGTTTTGTTGAATTGTCTTGAGAGTATTAGAAGTTATGATCCAGACAAGCAAAGACCTTTTTTAACTTTGACCATGATTTATGACCTTGACCTTGGAGCTGGGGTAATAAATAATGTACACTACACTCCCAACTTGTTATGGTGTATATGTGTATGAAGTTCCATTAAATTATATTCAACGGTTAAGACATTATGAGCATGACAAGAGAAAGTTTATATACAGGATGCACTGACATATGGACGCTATACCACAATACTTCCACCTTGTGACAGGTACGGTACAAAGTATATCAAAATGATGAAGTTGCAGCTGTTTTTATCAAACCTTGAAGGTATGTTTTGCAGACTCTCACAAAATATGAGGAGTTTAACGAAAACTTAGTCCATGTAACAAAACGATGTGGGATCTTGTGTCTGCCACAATGAGTTGAGACAATATTAAATTAAAATAGATTTTAAAAAATAAGAAAGAAATAAAAACTTCTGGCCACAAATTGAGGCTTTTCAGATCTTAGAAGGAGGTCAAACACATTTTCACAAGGGGCCAAAATTTAAAACTTGGTCAACCTTTACTTTCAATATTTTCCTAAAATAAATAAATAAATAAATAAAAATACACATTTTATTGTGGAGGCACAATCAGTGATAATGACCAAGTCATGAAACACTTTTTTTTTTTTTGCAATTTAGCCTTGCGAGACCATATACCATGAAATCCCATCACACCCATCCTCTGAGAATGTGTTAATGACTCTCAGCTACCACCACATCAAATTGTAGTTAAATATGTGTACAAAAATCTAATGTTAAATTCTGGTGACTAAAACCTTCAGAATGGTCAAACATTGCGAAGAACCAGTGAGAACAGGAATCATGTAATCCTGTTGTTTTTTGACAGCAGTTAAACATTAACAGGGACAAAGACAAAAGAGAACAGGACACAAAAAACACAGACGGCAAGAGACAGAGTGTGAGTTTATTGTTCCTCCTCATTTGGCTTAGCCTGTTTGGATTAGTGTCACCAGCAAGAGGCCGGACCTAAGCCCCCCCCCAGGCCCTGCTGTCGCACAGAGTAAATACAACTGTGTGTGTTGTACGGGTGTTTGTGTGAGTGTGTGTTGAGTAAAGCCAACAAGAAACACCAGATTCTTCAACAATTAGCATCAACACAACAGGACCGCTGACATTTAAGATGAGGATGTTTCATGTTGTGTCGTTTAGTTCGCTCTGAAATTTCACCTCTTCCCTTCTTTTCTTCCCCTCAATCTAAGTCCAACAAAAACTTTTTAAAGATTATATTCTAGGGATGCACAATATTATCGGCTTGGTATTGATATCGGCCGATAGCAGCGTTAAAATTAAATATTGGACATCGGCCATACCATCAAAATAATCACCGATATAAAAGACGCTGTACAGTATTTGTATGAAAGCCCAGTGACAAGGATGCCTGCAGCGCCAGCACAACGTGATGATGTCACACGCGCGCCTACCTGATCTGATCACGGCGGAGAGGAAGATTCAAAATGTTGGCCGTGTGGAAGGTTCTTTTTTGTTGAGGATATTGAATTACAAAGATTTATGGACTACTTTGAGTCTCACTACATTGTCCCCAGTCAGAGATATTTTTCTGACGTAGCCTTACCCGAGTTACAAGCCATCATTTCCTACATTATTGAGAAGCTAACAGCCGATAGCTCTTGGATGAGTTTTATCACAGATATTTGGACTTTAAGCTTAAAAAGTCATTCCTTCATGCACGAGAGTGCAGAGGATCCCACACTGCAGCTAGGAACCTGGAACAAGCCTCCACAAGTGAAACAGCATCGCAGGTGACTAATGCTAATAAATAATATTTAACACTTTTCATTTAATATAAGTTAAAGTGCTATGTATATCATATGGCTGTTACTGAATAAATATGTGTCATCAGCTCTTACAGCTGTTACACAATTTTTGTATCAAATAAACCTAAATAAGAGGGCTATGTTCTGACAAAGGAAAGTAAAAATATTGGTATCAGTTATTGCCCAAATAAGTTTTAACATATTGGCATATCGGCCAAATATCCAATATCATGCATCCGTAAATCAAACTGCATTTTCTCCAGGAAATTATTTTTTAAAATCAACTTTAAATCTTTTGTATTTTAACAAATAAAAACAATAAATACTTTAACATTTCCTTCGATTTGTTCAGTTTAATTTGTTAAGGGTTGACTAATAAAAACAGACATTATGCCACTTTAGGACATCCGTTTAATTTCAGTTCTTTCTGCAACTGTCCTGTTTGTCGCCATACCAAATCAAATGTTTTTATTTTTGTTTCTTCTGTTTTTAAATTGGAATTGAAATGAATAAAGATTAAAAAATATGTATATACATTTACAAAACTCATAAAGTATGACATACGAATTTCCATTTTTTAAAACACTTTTTAAATATTTTCCAGTTGTCCATCTTTTGTAAAGACAGTTTGGGAAAGGTTTCTGAAGTTAATCAATAATAATTTTAAAGCTGTATTATAAAACCTTACAAAGCAATGGATGGTGGATGGATTATTGGATTTGTGCAACTGCAGATTTGTAAATCTATTGATCATCAAGCTCTCCACACAATGATATTGAAAAGCTCCAGAGTTATGAAAATGATTAACTTACTGTAAGGAGTGACTCTCTGGGACCGTCGAATTGTCTGTGTAGTTCCTGAAGAAGTTATAAAGTTCTCTCACTTGTTCCCGCAGGTAAACCTGCAGAGACAAACAGCTTCACTTGAAGGAAACTGGGCAGCAGTACAACGCGACTCCTCAACATCTGTCTTTATTTCAATACGGACTAAACATTAAACAGAAATTTAGTCGTTCAAACAAGGCAAGAAAAGATGTTTATGGGGATGTTTTGAAGAGACAAACCTGCATGGGTCCATACACTTCGGAGCGGTCAAACATAAGGATGAAATACTCCAGATTCCTGACGGCTGATTCCCAGGGAAGGTACGCCATCTCTTTATGGAGAAAGCGGGTTGAGTTCAGAGCCAGAGTCACGCTGACCTGCTTGGCCCTGAGGAAAACAGATTGAACTGGTTTTGAGAGCTCGGTCGTTTCAACTTGCTTTAAAATCAAACCTATTTAGATGAAACTGAAGAAGGAGCATCTTTACGATCTTCCAACAGTTATTATCATAAAAAACATCCTACAGTGATGTTAGTGCAACTTCCACTAAAGTTAGTTGTCCTTTCTTCCAGCGTTATTTTAAACAATCAGCTTTTCGTCTTTAAACAGAAAGACAATATCTGTAAAGCCACGAGTTTACTTCTTAAGTAAAGCCTGAACTATTTATTTTCTCTCCCCGTCTCAGTTTCTGTGAAAATCACGTCTTTCTTTAAAGAAACCCAGGAGGAGGTCTAAGACTGTACCTCGCCAAGTTAAAAGCATCGTCAATGAGCTGCCCTCTGTTCATCAGTGGGATACGCTGGAAGAGAGAAACAGAACATGTTCAGAAACGTCCTAAATGCAGAAACTTCCATAAAACGTTTGTAAATAAACACAAATCCACATGAGAACAAGGCTTGATGGATTCTGGGTGATGTTTAGAGGTTTAACATAAACAAACAAAAAATATATAATTCCATACCCAGAAGTTATTTATTTTTTATTTTTGAACTGATTGTTTGAATTGTTTGTTTTTTAAAAAAAGGGGCAGATAAAATAAGATTTCTTCTTCTTTCTGCTACCTTTCATTTTATGTTTTCCTTTCATAAAATATGTTGTAATGGTTTTTTGTATTTAAATTTAAAATGAATAAATTATTTAAAAAAATAAAGACAGAGATTTATTTTTGTCGGTCAAATATATTCAGAAACATGACTACTGTACTCCAATATTTTAACTGGCTGGTACACGTTGATTTCCCTCTCAGGAACCCTGGATAATGGAGTCATGGCATTAAAATTACATTGCAGTTGCTCAGAAATTAAATTTAAATTAGGGAAACTAAAAATGACAAAAATAGATGGAGAGCACTCATTTTTTATCCATCTACTTAGCGTTTATTGGGAGTTTTCTTCACAGTTACCCCGCTGACAGAGGAACTTGTATTTTTAATGATGTACATAAAACTGAGGTGGTTTTTACCCATGCTTTACTGGCACTAAAGGCTTTATCAAGCTGAAGGTCTGGGATAGTTATGAATTTAACACAAACACCATTGTTAGTAAGGATCTGACTGGGCTGAGTCTGGTGAAGACTTCCTGGTGACTCAAAATTGCTTAAAATAGGACAATTTTCTGTTGCAGTCTTATTATACTCTCCTGTTCTCCTGCTTTTTTGCTCTGTATCGGAGCAGCTCCTATTTTTACACATCTTTCGAAATTAAAACTACTGTTTTGGATCTGACTAACTGGACTTTCTACTTAAATTACAAAATATTTTCAAGAAAGCAACAGGGTCCTGGAGAGCCCTCATCTTCTCGAACGACATGCATGCAGCTGGATAAATCTCTGGGGGTGGCTGTGTCTACCTCTGATGTCGATTGAGGACGCCGAAATTGCATATAATTGGAGTTATGATAACAGGTTTCCTGTTTTTGGAATAGTCTGGATCCTGGTTTATCAACATTCAAAGAAGACAGTCACAGCTAATTTGGACCTTGTCAGGCTGCTGTCTATGTGAAGGTTGGTTCGTGCTTTGAGGACTCCAAATCAGCTGATTTATGAGCAAAACCGTAAGTTGGAAGTGATTTGAGTGGCAGGCCACCTGTGGCTTTGGGACTTGTAGCATGAAAAATGACCTTGAAAAGGCTCGTATGCACGGACCAGTAGCATGCACCCTAATCTGACCATTTCAGACTTGGGAAGTACCTGTACAGACTCAAAGGCTGAAAAGGACAAAAAGTCTGCCTGAATAAATCAACAATTGTGGTTATTTTAATCCGACTCCCCAGCTGGCCTCGGAACAAGCCGACTTATCAATTTCTCCTGGGAAATGTGTAAACTAAGGAAAAAGCTTCGTCTATCGCAAACTCCACGCTTCTGTGGAGGCTATCAGAACTGTGGCGGCCGATCATCATCTCATCTTATCAGGACAATGGACTATCTGCTAGTGCTTCATGGACCGCCTCGTTGTCAAATGCATATGTAACGTTCATAAATGTGCTGCTGGCAGAGTTTTTTATGTCTTAAATCATGTCCTGTTAGGACAAGGTGTGAAGAGATTAATGCCACTAACCTCTCCTCATGGCTTTGTCTCTTTTTCTATCTAAAAAAAATGTATTCTGTAAAGGATAAGAAGGCCGTGCTTATAAGAGCAACACCGTGCTCTCATCCCATCTTTCGGACAGTTGTATGGGCATATTCTTGTTGTATCTGGGTACAATGATAATAAAGCTTTTTCTGATTCTGATTCTGATTATAATCGAATTCTGAATGTTTGCAGCAAGTGAGCCACATGGCTGTCTGTTGAGACACCAGTTTTTTTAAAATCATGGCTGGTTTTTACCAACACAGCATACAAAACTATAATCTTTGCAGTACAATTATTATTTATGCTTATTTCCACCTATATTGTACCCACCTCAGCCATGTTTATAATTCATTCAGTACACTACTGATAGGCAGATTTCCACCATTTTTATGTAATTATTCATGTGTTAGTCTTTAAAGCCTGGTCATTTGGGGATGTAGACTTGATATTTTCTGAACAAGGGTCAGAAATATTCCTCTAAAATATATTAAAGCTAAATTAAGGAGGACCTGATGCAGGTTCATCATGCTACTGACGACTCTGCCTCTTTTTTGGCAGATTTGTTGCACAAACTGTTAAACAAAATTCAAGGAACAGTAATGCACACCTCTGCAGCTCATCCAAGAAAATCAAGAACCTCTGTGAACATTTCAAGACAAATTATACAAGACATTGTAGACAAATCAAATCAAAATTAAATCATATCCATTGATCTAAAATCAAATGATCTATCTGGAGGGCACAAATGGCTGCAGGAGGTCAGACGAGTCTGCAGGAGCCTCAGCGACCTTAACAGGTCGTCAATAAAACCTTCAAATAAAAAACAAACAAATAAAAAAACAAGGGAGCTGATGAAGGAGAGCAGGAGATACTTTTACACTCTTTTGTTCCTGTTTGAAGACGAGCTGCAGCATTCTGGCTGCCAGGCCCCGGCAGCCACCCTGGCCAGCGGGTCAACTACGGCACCCAGGAGCCAAGCTCAGGGAGTCCAAACAGCCCCAGGGAGGGCGCAGCACCAGCCCCGCCCCCGGCAACCCCCCAGGCCCCGAACCCCCCCATAGTCCAGGCCAACACCCAATGTCCTGCCCTTTCTCCAGACCCACCCCCGGAATGGCAGCCAGGGAACTGGTGGGGTGTATGAAAAAAAAAGGAATAAGACCCTGACACACACACCCCTGCTCCCAGATGTGCTGTTGATGTGTGTTGTTGTAAAGTGAAATTACAAAAAGGAAAGAAGAAGGAGCAGAGGTTGGCATGATGCCAGTTTCCCCTCCACCCCAACTCTAATCCAAACCCTTAGTGTCTAAATGCAACCATTGGAAATGCGCACAGGCACAAGAGGCGAGAGTGGTGTCATCCCACCACCCATAGCCATAGAGCCCACCCCAAGTTCCTATATATGTGAATGTCATGAGGATGTTATGAGTGAATGTCTAAGGTGTACAATAAAATTAAGTCCCAGGTGGCTATGATCAACAGAGATGTAAAATTGTTGCAGCACACTCGAGCCCCAAAAACTCTACACGAGTGGAATTTGAAAATGAAGAGGGTGGAGGTGCGTGGTAAGGGATGGGGAGAACTATAACTGCAGGAGCAAATGCTCCCGCAGGGAGTCAGCTC
>JARVGQ010000002.1:13803314-13816892 GCA_031762355.1 Hypsolebias martinsi | reverse complement strand
GTAAAAATATTCTAGAATGTATTTCTGCTCATCTAATGCCACTTCTTTGTGTGTTACTTGTAACAAGTTGTAAAATTACCACAAACATATAAAATAATAAGATTTAACTCCATAATACCAAAAACACGAAGGAAATGTGTTTTTTCTTTCAGCTTTCCTCCTTATTTCTCACAAAATATTAATGATATATTTGCATGTTCTCAGGCTTCCATCAAGGAGTGCTGCAACACCCTCTGCACCACTTCTCTCACTGAGTGATAACTAATAAAAAACGAGTCTGAGTTTAAAATGTGAAGAATCTGAAATAATCTGGAGCTGCTGGATGAACTGGATCTACATTTTCAAGATGTCACTTTCACCAAAATCTTTTTTTTTTTAATCTCGTTTTCATAAAACCTTCAATCACCTGACAAACCAATGAAACTTAAATAAGCCTGAAAGATAAAAAAGTGATTAAAAAGCAGGAGCTCTCTCGGGGAATTACTCAAACTTCGTGAGAATAAAACACAAAACTGATGAGAGTGAAGCGGAAACCAGAGGAGAACTTGGTGTACCAGCACCTGTGCGCGCGCTTTGCGCACATCAGGAGTCCTGATGGACCCACAGAGGGATGATGACCACTGCTTCACTGGAAACTTACAACTTATTCACCATTTACACACAAGCCTCACACAAGTGCTGGATTAGTTTTTTTTAATTGAGCGGTCAAATCCCTCGTTGACAAATTCTGAAGTCAGATTTAAATTAATTAATTTCATTCTAAAAACTGGAAGCAATGAAGACAGAGAATATCTTCAGGTTTACTTTTTCTACAAACAAACCTTCTCTGGAGGCACAAGCAGGACAAAAAGTAAAATTATTTAGTTTTAGATATTAACATTTCCCCAAATATTTCTGAAAATCGCTTTTACAGAATAGAAGTGCATTAAGTTATATTCCTCACATTTTTCTGAGCCATATTAATGCTTTTAGTAAGAAACCTATTTATTTGTACAGTATTTGATTAAATCCAAACATTAGATGAAGTTTCATGAGGAACTCCTACCGTCCACATCGAAATGTTTCCAGATGTCCAGGAACTGGGACGCGGTGAGCTCGGCCAGGTGCAGGTGAGGAGGCTGCTGAGCTTTGTTTGCCATGATGATCCTCTCTTGAAGCTGCTGCAGGAACACAAAAATCCGCTGCCAACTTTTTGTCAGTGTCTCCAGCTCAGGCGGACTCCACACTGTGGCCCCGCGCGCGCCGCGCGCAGCTTTTAACGTGGCCGCAGCAGCGGCACTGCCGCCGCGCCGCCACTGGGGGCGCGCGGACAGCATCAGCTCAGCATCCATCTGAGTCAGCATCCCTTCACGCGCGTGCGTGTACGCTCGCTTCATGTAGCAAAGGCTCTGCTGCGGTGGACAGAAAGAGGAGCGAGGCGCGGATGGATCAACTGATCTTGTTGCATCAGTTTCCTTCACTGCATCTCCCATCCGTGCACGCTATGTTTGATCTGTGCACGCACATGGATGCAAGCTGTTCCCACGTGCCAGTTGAAGGTATGCATGAGTTTCACGTGTGCACGCGCGCTCCTCCCTGCTTCCATACATCTGTGTGTATCTGAGCGTGCACCTCCCGGAGCTTGTCTCCCAGTGTGTGAGCCTTCTCAGACTTAATTAGAGCTCGCACACTAATCACATTTCCCACACAGCCTCCAGCCGGCAGTGATTAGCCCACATAACAAATGAAAAATAAGAAATAAAAGAAGAGGACAAAAGGAAGGCGGGAGGATTTGTCCTTATTGGTCAGTGTTAACTGGTTTGTGCTCAGGTGTATTTCTTGAACTCATTTCGAGGTGATATGTTCCATAAGGGATAAGCATCCCTGGAAGCATCTCCCTGCTGTTGGACGCATCCGTGAAAAGCCGGTTTTCCACTTGGTTCTGTTTAAAACCCTCAGAGGAGAACTCTGAGTCTTCCCCTGATGGAGGCTTCAACAGACACTTCACCTCTTAACGTTAAACACTTGGTTTTGTTTTATTGTCCAAAGGTCATAAAAAGCCAGAACCAAAGCCAAGTCCGTCCACCAAGCTAACTGTGGATAATTGGTTAATTCAATAACTGCTTTCTGCTTTTCTTGCTACATTGTGTCAAAATGTCCATTGGAGCGGAAAATAAATAACTTAAAGAGGTCACCCAGTCAGCTGTAATAGCACAGCACCAAAAACCAAGACTGTAATGTGTTCATTCAGCCGTTTGGGGAAAAATATGAAAAGCTGAACATATAGATTGGCTCCACTTTTTATGCCAAACCTTTCTGGACAGACAGTTCTTACACAAAAGTAGAAAAAAAAATGTTGGAAAAAAAATGTTGGGTGACATTTTCTGAGGAAACTTAACTGAGTTGGTAAAGCTACAAGATGCAGAACACAAGCTAAAAGTGTTGGCGAGCCTAAAACTCAAAGAAACAGAACACTAGGCTGAGTGGAAGCAAAATGATAGCTAGAATCTACTTTGTAATATAATCAAATTATTATAGCTAAATTAGAAAAGGATCTGATAACTAGATAAATTATTAATTTTTGTGCCTCAAAGCTGAGAGATGGACATTTTTTTTTACTGGTGTTTATTTGGTGTTCCTAAACATAAACTTTCAATCCCAAAAAAACAAGTTGTACTGATAATAATCTACTTTAGCTGAATTTTGAAGCTAATTATAGAAGAAAAGCATACAAAGTTTGTAAATGTCCTAATAGTTTATCTTTTAGTTTAACTTCTCCTTGTGGTTTACATTTAATTTTTCTGTCCCGTGTGTTTTGCTTCAGTGTTTCCTAGCCAGTTCTCATTGTTACCCTCAACCAGTCTCCTCAGTTGTTTTTCAGTCTGTTACCACTGCCACCAGTTTCCAATCATCTGCTTCCACCTTCCACGCACCCCAATTAAACCATCCCTGATCACCACTCCTATAGCGGTTCATTGTCTTGGCCACAGCCGGATGTCTTGGTCCCCCTTTGTGATTCCTGGTGCCACGCCACCCTTTTGTGCAATCCCTTTACCATCCGATGTTGTAAAAAGACATTTTCTCCTGTTTCCATGTTTGATAACAGTCCTACCTCTCCTCAGGTCAGCTTTAGAGAACCTCACTGAGTGAACACCCAGAACAATGTTTGTTGTATTTGTTTTTTTATTGCTGTGGCTGCAGAACACCCAACTGTACACGACCAGGGCTTTGGCAGAACAGCGATGTGTGACAGTTTGTGTACATGTTGCCATGTACAGTAAAGCCTCCAATAAATGGGTGTGGGGCACTGATTCTGCAGTTTCCTGTAAAAACATGAGAGGACAGCAAGTTATTCTCTCAGCAGTCCTGATCACCCTCTGTCAGCGGTGGTGGAGCCAGCGTACCACATTGTAATGGGTTCGCCAGCACTCTGGAGCTCTATGGGGGAGGGATAAAAGGTTACCAGCAGCTTAGCCTTCAAGTTGTTCCATCTAAGTAAGGAAGTAGATTTGCTGCTGGGCCTTCTTAACCACTGCTGTGGTGTTGGCTGACCAGGAATGGTCATCTGAGATGTAAGTCCCAGAGGGTTTGAAGTTGGGGACTTTCTCTATGCTGTCACCATTTACACCTGCACCTCGTCCCCATATTTTGACTAGTCTCCACTAGCTATAATCAAACCAGGGTGGTGTCATCTGAAAATTTAGCGATAGTGTTGGTGGGATGAGAGGGCATGCAGTCAAGTGTATAGACGGCTAATAGGAGTGGGCTTAGCCCAGTGGGAGGAGCCAGTGCTGAGCGTCAAGATGGAGGAGCTGTGTGCACCAGTCCTTACAGACTGAGGTCGGATTGTAAGGAAGTCCTTGATCCAGGCACAAGTGGCAGGGGCTAAGTCTAGTGCAGCCATCTTGTCCACCAGAATGTAATGGAAGGATAGTATTAAAAGCCAAACTAAAGTTGACGAAAAGCATCCTGACAGAGGACTTGGGGAGTTCTAACTGGGTTAGACCAGTGTGGAGGGCAGTGGAGATGGCATCATCAGTAGATTCATTTGCTCTGCATGCTTTAATGATGAGGGTCAAAGGCAAGGGGCAGTCCTTGATGTGCTGTGCCAACAGTCTCTCAAAACACTTGGTGACCACCAGTTTGAACACAATGGGCCTGCAGTAATTGAGGCAGTGCATAGCTGAGCTTTTAGGGACTGGAATTATGGTGGTCCACTTGAGGCAGGGTGGGACAGAAGCCTGTGCCAAGGAGAGATTTAAGATCTTAGTAAAGACCCCTGAGAGCTCAAAGGCACAAGCCTTCAGTACACTGGCAGGAAATCCGTCCGGCCTTGTAGCCTTCGCCATGTTCACAGACCTGAACCCGGATCTCACTTGATGTTCCTGGATAGTGAGA
This sequence comes from Hypsolebias martinsi, assembly GCA_031762355.1. NCBI lineage: Eukaryota > Metazoa > Chordata > Actinopteri > Cyprinodontiformes > Rivulidae > Hypsolebias > Hypsolebias martinsi. The sequence goes on along the minus strand of JARVGQ010000002.1, from coordinate 13,812,515 downwards.
AGTCTTGTGAAATGTGGAGGCAGTGGGGCTGTGTGAGGAGAGGCTGTCTCTAAGTGGGCAAAGAAATGGTCTAATTCCTCAGCCAGGGAGGCATCGACACTGACAGCCACAGAGGAGTTGAAACTGGTGAGCTCCTATAGGCCTTGCCACACCTGACGTGGATTGTTATGATCTTCCACCACCCTTTTGTAGGCCACCATGGCATCTTTAATTCCTCTTCTCAGGTTTTCTCTGGTCGCACTGTACTGGACCTGGTCACTCGACCTGAAGGCAGTATTACGGGCTTTCAGGAGTGCTTGGACCTCGCTCGTCATCCAGGGCTTCCGGTTTGGATAAATCCACATGTTCTTGATGAACGCAACCCTGTCCATGCAGAATCGACTGTAGATTAGAGTGGACTCAGTGAAACCCTGGAAGTCCTCCTGTTCGAATATGCTCCACTCTGTGTTTGCAAAACAAATGTGAAGTTGTGAGTGTAGCGCAGGCTCAAGAACGACTGAGGTGCAAATTTGTGCAAATCTTCCTGCAGCCGCTGCAAAGCTGAGGTGCATTTAGTGATTTATTTTTAACATTTAGGGTTCCTTTGCTTCTATTTTTTTTTTAAACTAGACCGGTTTGAAGATTTTCTGATCTCATCACTGACATCATCCACAGCCCTAAACTTTAGTTTAAAAATCAATATAAAACTAAATCTTGTGCAACAAATTAACGTTTCTGTGCACATATTTTACAAATAACAGATTCTGACGTTAGCTGGGGCCATTTCCACATGATTGCACAGTCTGCTCACTGTTCATGATTTGTGTTTTAAAGCTTATGTTCGAGCTGAAGCCGCTGTAATCAAATTCAAATCATCCAGAAAAGAAGGAAACAAAAAGTGGTGCGTTTGCTCCGAGTGAAGCATCGTTGTACTTGACCTGTCACATGTCCACAGAGGTGGAGCAGTAATTCTCCAGCTCCCTCCTCCCACCCCACCCACTGCTCTAGTGCTGACACGCTGCTGGCAGCTGAGCTCCTCTGGAGGCAGCAAGTGAGTCAGCAGAGTTGGTTCGACACCAGCGTTGTTCTTTAAGAGAGAGACGATCACTGGCTGAAGATGTGCGCTGGTCAGATGAAGAAAGGCGACGAGGTTTCAGGGTGTCATCCCAGCAGAGCCATCTCGTTCTATTCCCTCAGCTTCTTTTTGCGTGCTGTAAAAATCAACAGCAGCATGACTAATAGATTACAGATGAAGCCATTTGTAAAATACACTCCATGACATCACTATCATTGTAGTTACAATAAATATATATTTCTATTTTAATTTAATCATTATTTCATCAGGAAGTTTCCCCTGCATTTAAATGTTTTTTTGGTTGGATCCATCCCTATTCCTAATGTATTTATAAAGACAGAATAAGAGAGGGGGTTAGAAAGGATCCTTGAGGAACACCAGTGTTGTTTCATTTATATATTCTTGTTTTACATGGGGTTTTGTGGAGTCAGTATTAGTAATCATTATCTTACTTGTGTGTCTTATAGAACACAAAGTTTGGTTTCATCTCCAAAAGGTCACTGGAACCATTTGAGAGAAATGTTCACCATCTGAAACAGGACAAAACCTTCCTCACCGTTCAAACCCACACTGTGTTGTTTTTGTTTTCCTTTTGGCTGCTCCTTTCTGCAGGGGTTGCCACAAGGAGTGAACTCACATGCCCTTGCTGTGCTCACACCGCAGCATCAGGATTACAAGACTGCAGCACTGACCACGGAGCTACCACAGCTTTTCAAAGAGAACCATTGTTTCGCACTGTGTTCTCAAAAGAACAACTCATTGATCTGAGCTCTTTTTATTTGTTAGTTCATTTAGTCTTTTTTATTTTATTATCAGATTTATTTATGCTCTTTGTTCTTGTGTTGGGACGTTTACACTTTATCGGCGTTTGTGTTTTCTTGTGCCAGTGTTCGTTCCCTTCAGTCAGTTTTTTCTCTCACCTGTTACCAAGCTGGATTCAGTCTAGGTGTCTCCACTTCCTCATCAGCCCTGCTCCATCTGTTCAGCCTGTTTTCCTCCACTCATCAGCAGAGCATTGTTGGTCCTCGTGTTCTCCACAGAGATGCTTCTCTGTGAAATTTATCCTTAAGTTTTCCTGCCCTGGCATAATTTTTTATTTTTTTTAAATAATAAAATAAGTTTGTTTTGAGCTCTGCTTGTTAAATCTGCATTCCTGGTTCTATACAAAACCATTACACCTTTGTTGCTGCATAGCATCAAGGCATCGTCCTGCTGGTCAGCCAAGTCCACCAGGACTTGCTTCATCTCTCCATCATTACTTCCTTTGTATGATTTCATTCTTACAAATTTTTATTTATTTATTTATATATTTTTTAAAATAACCACTCAAATTTACTAGTAGATGTTGTTTTAGGATAAAATTATTTGATTAGCGACAAAATGCAATTAGCAGCCTAAAAATGCAAGGGGTCACAACATTGACTCTGACTGGTTCAGAAAACAGAGGTGCAGTAGTCCCTCGCTACTTCACGCTTCGTTTTTCGCACACTCATTCCACTGCGGTTTTTCAAAGTAAGATTGGACATGACACACAATTGGCTGATTGTTGGATGGGCCGCATGATCGGCATGGATTTTTAAATTTAAAATAAATTATTTAGCACCTGCTGCACCTTTGTGCGGCCCACAGCTACAGACAAAGCTTCCTCCTGCAGCCCGTGTGTAGCCCACAGTTCCGGAGCTCCCTCTTGCAGCTGATCAGCTGATCTCGGTTCTGCCACGGAGAAGTGGGCGTGACCGAGAGCAGCCGAGGCAGAGAGCAGAAATCATGACATTCTGTGCTCTTTTAGAGTGTTTAGACTTTAGAAACATTAGTTACCATATTGCGACAGTGTGGGAAGGGTTTAAAATTCCTTTGTGTATATATATATATATATATATATATATATATACTAAAATAAACTACTACGTACTACTTGTACTACTATTCCTACTTTGCGGTTTTTCACTTATCGCGGAGCTTCAGGGTACAGATCCCCCACGATAAACAAGGGACTACTGTAATGTAAACAACTGTTTTGTGCAAAAATAATAAGATATGGTTGTTTTTATCACGTTTAGTCAAACAGAAAAGTTTTGAGTTGTCTCAGATGGGCCCTGTTTTGAGCATCTGTTAACTTGACTTCCCCATAAGAAATTCTTTGATTATTTAAGCTGAGATCACTCTGTCTGCTGCAGGTAAGATAATGATTGCTCATAATGCACCATTCTTTTTCAAAGGAATCAAACTATCTCTTGAAGTGAGTGTCCTGTTTCCACTTCCGGCCATCCAAAGCAGAGAATCGGTTATTTGCATCTTTCATGCATATGTTTGTCTCACTTTTTGCTGTGAAGTTTAGTGGCCTCTTTGTGAATGTGTGTAAACACAACAGAGATAAATGCAGGCGTTGTGTTTGTGTCGTTGGGCTGCCTGCTTCATTTGTATTAATATTTCAGCTCCGCAGTGAGGCTGCTCCTCTACACGCTGCATGGGGATGAATTATGTAAGAGAATGGTGCGAGCCACGGGAACAGCCATTTCCACTTCATCTCAATCTTGGAGCGACTTCATCAGTCTGAAGTGTGTTTGAAGTGAAAGGCTGAGTGTTTGGATGTGTTGATGAGGCATGTGTGTGTGTGTTTTGTTGGCACAAGGCCCTTTGCCTTTATCTCCCTGTTCACTGATCCTCATTATCGCTGAAAAGCAAAGAAACTCCTTTTCTCCTTGAACACAAGTGTCGTATCGACTGGATTTGTGCTGCACGCTCTCTCAGACACACAAACACACACATGTGCACTGATCCATGACAGGAGATACCAGTGGCCTGATGTCATCTGCAAGGATTTCAATTTGACAGGAAAATAAATTGCTTTATTGTGTTTCAACCTGAGACCAAAAGCACAAAACAGGGCTAACACAGCATAAACAAGAGGAGAACGAGGTTAAAACAAGTCAAAACTCATGAGTTATTATAGTTTATTTACAGAAAAATAGCACCTGTGTTTGTTGTATACAAATACAGCTGTTTTGGAGATTAAATCTATGTGGAAAAAAAAAAATAGAACCCCCCTCCCCACCCTCCAAATCGAAGCAGTGCCACCTTTCCTTTTGAGTGAATTCCCCTTTAAGACTTCCAGTAGTGCATTGCTGCTCTGCCTCATTCAAATGGTCTAAGAGGTTGACTGCTGATCTGGGGTTTTTCTGTCCTTTCCAGGTCTAATGAAGTAGATGGTCACGTAAAGCTGGCACGCAAAGCCAAAACAGCACCTGGCAGATCTTGATTTTATAACTCGTTCTTATTGTCACAGCGTTGTGGTCTCTTTGTGTGCAAATAAAACATCACCACTCCTGCACCTGATTTGACTTCAGGGATTTATTTCAAATTAATTATGCTTTAAAGGTCAACACTTAAACTCCAATAAATCTGCTAACCCACAAGAAAACTGATCAGTTCAAATTTAATTTGTGGTTTTTCAAAACCAAATTCAAGGTGCTCATTTTATCTAACCTTTTTTTCTTATAAGTACATCAGATCGCTATCAACATGTGCAATTCGTCTACTCACAATATAAGCTATTTTTAATTTACTAAAGTGAACATTTATTTAAAGCTAAATAAAGTCTTAATGTGCAAGTTATCGCTCTTTATTCTCTCTAAATAGCAGCTAGTATCATACGAAAGTGTTAGTAGTACTGCAGGGCTTTTTAAATATCTGAACTAGCAGAAACAAACCTAAAATCACATAATGTCTCCTGGACTTATCCAAGAACACATATGATATCCTCACATGTGATGGTGTTCACTTTGCTCCCCCCTAAAGGCAAATAAGACACATATAGCACATGTACATATAACAAACAATAATAAAAGAGCTGTACATTCAAAAGGTTTAGCTGAGATTTCACTTTTCATCACATCACAATCAAATAAATCAGTGATCACCAGCACCAGTGGCTCAACGCGACCATAAAATCGAAGCCCAAAGCTTCCTGCAGCTCCAGCATCACAGACTTTAAATTAAAATTCACAAAAACGCATCAAAAAGTCAACAACTGACCTGAAAAAATACACCTGATTGAGTGTATGCAATGTGCAACAACTGTCAATCATTTATTTAGCTGTAATCATGTTTTAGCTGCTCTTTAGCTGTTTACCTGAACTTGGCTGCAATGAACTGGAGCCAAACTGGAGTTTCTGCACACTTTGACATCAAGGCTTGTACTGCTTTGTGTTTGGTCTAAACATGAAAGTTTGGTAGGTGTCTAAGTTTTAACTAGACAACCAGATGTCATTTAGACGTGTTTATTTAAACATAAACATCTGAATGACTTGAATTAAACATCTAGGCTTAAACGGGTCTAGACTACAATTATTTATTTGTTAACCTTTATTTAACGGGGATAGTCCCACTGAGATTACAGATCTCCTTGGGAAGGGAGGCCTGGGCCTGAAGGCAGCCTAACATGCATGATTTTGTACTGTGGAAGAAAACAAAAGTACTGTACTTGGAATAATTTACGCAAACATAAGGAGAACATGGAAACTCCACACTGAAAGACTCCAGGTTCAAACAGGGATTGAACCCAGGACCTTCTTTCTGTGGGGCAACTATGCTAACCACAATTCTATCATGCTGCCATCGAGGTGTAATAGATGTCTACATTTCAAAAGGACAATTAGATGTTATAAAACATATTCCATTAATTTTACAGATGTCAAAATTGCCTCTGTTGTACATCTTGCTATTTGCTCTAAAAGTGAAAGTTTAGTTGATGTTGGTTAGCCATCTTTTATTTGTTTCAATTTAAAGGTTTGGCCATATAAAAGTTGTTAAAAAAACGAATTGAAATGTAAATGTCTACTAAACTTCCACTTTCAGATGAGATATAGACTAATTTTAGCCTAGCTGTACTGTGTGATAGAGGTAATTTTGGATGACCCTTAATTTTCTGCTTTGAAACCCAGACAAGACTGAGGTTTTAGTTTTTGGACCTGAGCATTTTAGGAATATATTTTCAGTCTTTCACCCTCCTTGGATGGCATTAATCTTGCCACCATCTCTAATATTAAAAATCTTGGTGTTATTTTTGATAAGGACATGTCTTTCATCCCCCACATTAAAAATGTTACTATAACTGCCTTCTTCCACCTGTGCAATATCACTAAAATTAGAACCATCGTATCTAAAAATGATGCAGAAAAATTGGTTCATGCATTTGTCACGTCTAAACTGGACGATTGCAATGGTTTACATACAGTATTGTTGTCTGGGTGTCCAAATACTTCTGTTAAAAGTCTTCAGTTGATCCAAAATGCTGCTGCCAGAGCCTTAACTGGAGTTAGTAGGAGAGATAATATCTCCCCAGTTTTAGCTTCTTTCCACTGGCTCCCTGTCAAATTCAGAATTAAAGTCAAAATCTTCTAATCTACAAAGCCCTCAACAACCTAGCTCCATCTCATATTTGAGATCTTATTGTTCCATATTTTCATAACAGAGCACTTTGCTATCAGGATTCCTTGTGGTTCCCAGAGTTTTCAAAAGCAGAATGGGAGGAAGAGCTTTCATTTATCAGGCTCCTCTCTTGTGGAACCAACTTCCTGTTTCTGTCCGTGAGGCTGACACATTGTCCAGTTTTAAGACTTTCCTTTTTGATAAATCCTATAGTTAGGGTTGGCTTTCTATGCTGCCATAGGCTTAGACTACTGGAGGACAAATCATTTTCCTTAAATGAATTGTTAAAATTGAATAGTTTTCTTTTGATACTATTTATATCTTAACATGTGTTTCTTGACCTGCCATTGTGTATCTGTTCCTACCAAACACAGCCAGTCGTAGCAGATGGCCGTGTGTCCCGAGTCTGGTTCTGCTAAAAGTTTCTTCCTCATGAGGGAGTTTTTCCTGTCCACTGTCGCTTGCATGCTTCCTCAAGATGAGAGTCTGTGATGGAGTTAAACTAAAAGCAATCTGCTCCTCAGATTATTAATGTTATTAATTTACTTTTATCAGGGAATTAGTCATATATTTGAATTTTTCTGTTCAGTGCTCCGAGATGACTTCTGTTGTGACTAGAGAAACGGAAATGAATTGAAATTTGGATTCATTAGTTTTATGTTAAAAATATCTGGGCAGAGACTATTAAACAATTACTGAATTGTGTTTATTTTGAGTGTCAATAATGAATGAATGGACAAATAGTGAAAAGTTGTATTTTCAGACTTAAATAAATTTGGCCGCGAAATAGCAATATATTATTTTTCCTTTTTCTTTCTTTCTTTTTCCATTTTATTTTATTTATTTATTTATTTATTTGGTGGATATAGTTATAAAAGTCTATGTTTTGCCAAATGTTTTGACTCTGTTAATATTTTTGGTCACTTCTTCCATTTGCAGTAATTTAGGATAACTGTTCAGCACATGTATGGAATAAAAGCAGATTGAAAAGTCGACCACAAGTCATTTGAAAATGTGGAACAGAAACATTTGCTCGTCTTTCATTCAATCTTCATTTATACAGGTTAATCCCATTGAGCCTCTGGGACTCATTTACAAGAGAGACCTGATTTTAACAAAGAGTGATGACAACAGTGGGCTTGTCTTAAAACGAGTGTACAAAAACAATCCGAAACTTTTACAACTTTTAGAACGTTACTATGCAAGTAGAAGCATAATTCAGAGGAAGCACAATGAAAGTAGGCTATCAATAAAAAAATGGCAAAGAAATGCCACTTAATGAAAATTACAATTGTAAATTGCTCTCGCTCTAAGAGAACACAACATTTTATCAGTATTATCAGTTAATCAATAATTGCTCATAGTCCACTTTCCTTTTTGTTATTAAACTATTTTGTTTATGGACTGCCTTCTGAATTTGATGTTTGGTTTGCACTCTTCTTCTGTTGCTCTGGGTGAAGAAAACTACTACTACTTATTTCATAATGTCAATTAAAAAAAGTTGATGCATACATTCATTCAACCTTTATTTAGGCAGGTTAATCTCATTGAGCCTCGAGGACTCATTTACAAGAGAGACCTGTACATACTTTTAATCTTTCTGAAAATTAGATACAAAGTTGCTATAGACATGTAGCTAAATACCCAGGTAAAGAAACAGGGATTGTCTGTGTAGAAAAATCTTGCAATAGTCAGGACTCAGCAAAGTAATTTCAAGTTTTACACTACTGCAATATTAACAGGCACAGCAACGTTATGCACGTACAAGGCAAATAATCTGTTTACCACTGATGTAATCAGGACAGAGATTATGGTTCCATGTGCTGCCTTTCCTCATTTGACTTTTAGAAACTAAAATATAAGACAGGGATGATTGTGTCCTCTGTTTTTCAAAATGTACATGGCTTTGTACTACTATACAGTCAAAATTAAATATTTTAACTTTGAAATATATGGTGACTAGCTAAATCTGAATATTAAAGTCAGGTTATTTAGAATTAAATAAGTGGAATGTTGCTCAGATGTCTCTTCTTGGTTTTTTAATATACCGGTACTCTAACCGCTTCTCTCTTCAAACTACAAGATTCTTTAAGGACATATTCCAGGCTTTCTGAGCTTGTTATCCTCGAATACAGAGTGATGGTTATTGTCTTTGCCATGACTCAGCTGATAGTGGTACAGCCTGTTCTGGGAGAAAACTCTAGGAGGCTTTTAATGTTGTGGGTTTTGCAGTTCACTCATGGAACAGTCATTTGGTACATTTTAACAAATCTTATTTTGTAGTTATTACTCCTGTCAAAGTAGTTTTGTACACTGTAATAAATGAGCAGATTTGTTTGCTACAAGTTTGCTTTATTTATACATACATTTATACACACACACACACACATATATACAGGCAGTCCCCGACTTACGGCGCCATCGACTTACGGCAACTCGGACTTACGGCGCCGCCCCTAGTGACGTCATCACACCTTACGTTGTCTTTTTTATGCAGCATTTTATGTTTTTTTTCGATCTTTTTGAGGGTATTTTGTTAGCTAACTGCTTGAAAACACATTAAAACGGTGTTCTAAGTACACTGTTGTTGTTTTACATTGAAAAAAACGTGTTTAAAAAGACGTTACGGCCGCCATGTGTCCGGCGCTCCGAGTTACGGCCGAAAATCCGGAGTTACGGCAGCCACGTGGCCGGCGCTCCGAGTTACGGCAAAATCG
>JARVGQ010000002.1:13757719-13768659 GCA_031762355.1 Hypsolebias martinsi | reverse complement strand
CTGGTCTCCTCTGTCCCCAGACGTCTGTTGAGTGTTGGAAGAAGAAGGGGGGATGCCACACAGTGGTAAAAATGGACCTGTCCCAACTTTTTGGGGATTTGTTGACGCCTTGAAATTGTGAAACAACATATTTTTCCCTTAAAATGATACATTCTCTCAGTCTAAATTTTTAATCTGTGATTTGTGTTCTATTCTGAATAAAATATTAGATGTTGTCACGTCCACATCATTGTATTCACTTGTTAGTCACAATTTGTTTAGTGTCCCAACTTTTTTGGAATCCGGCTTGTAATTATTTTCTATTGTAACTGTGTTATCTAGTGTATATATAGAAAAAAAATTGTTTTGTTACTGTAACATATTTTAGTCATTCCATAAAAGAGCATTAAAGTATAAATAATGTGAAATTAGAAAATGAGAAAAGAACATGTAAAGATTTCTTAAAAATGGCCATACTCTGACAAAATAAATTTAAATCATAACAACCAGTTATTGCTACTTGGTTAAAATGTGCACAATTAAAGATTGACACTCTCTGAAGGAATGCAGATCACCCACTGCCTTTCCTGCAAGAGTTTTGGTCTGAGATTATCTTCTGTTGAGTAATTATAAAGTTATAACCATACTTTGATCAAACCTTAAAACAGCATTATGCAACCTGTCCAGGGTGTACCCCGCCTCTCACTCAGTGACTGCTGGATATGAGCACCAGTGACCCACATGAACCAAAAAAAGGAAGAAGCGGGTAAAGATGATGGATAGATGGATGTGCGATCTGTTTGCCGTACGTGTTGTGAATGATCGTCAGCTACAACCAGATCAAATTCTAACTTCAATATCTGCATAATTGCTTGAGTTATAGGCATTATTGTGTAGGCTAAAGTCATTTAGCTATGGTGAAATGGGCTAAATACAGATTTTAATGCGCGGCCAATAATTATTTTGCAAGAGTTTCACTGAAATATGTCTAGTGGTTCAAGAAATAATTTTCTAACAGACAAATAGGGTAGATTTCAACAAGTGATGTTAAGATTTTCATAAAGATGTAGTGCAACGTGTTGGGTACGCTTTTCACTGTCAAGTTGGCTGAGTTATAGACATTTTTATGTTTGAGTAGTTGTGGCAGCCATCGAAACGAGTTGACACTAAGTCCATCAGTTGTTGTGCATCTAATGATTACGTTGTGAAAGATTCACACAAACATGTCTAGTGGTTCATGAGATATTTTATTAAAAGAAAAATATTTGAGTTGGCAGCAAAGTTTGAAGAACAGACGTAGAGCTGATCAGTTATAGATTTGAGTAGTGGTGCGTTTGTGTATCAGTATCATCTGCTACCACAACAAACTTTAGCTCAATGTTTGTAAAGTTGACTGAGTTATGGCCATTTTTTGTATTTTTAAAAGGTTGATTAGCTGTGGTTGCCATCTTGATTCAGTTGACTCCAGTAATTACCAACCATTACGTTCGGGGAGTTTCATTAAAATCCATCCACTGGTTCTCACACACACAACCAGAAGAAAAAAAAAAAATCTTATATTTGTCAATAGAAGGCAATAAAATTGTGCACAAAAAAAGAAATCCTCCTCCATAATCTGTTAAATGAATCCAAATATATGAACTTCAGCCTAATTTTAGATACTGGCATGTGCAAATTTGTGCTATACGCCATAAAGAATACTATATCATATTATACACAAAAACCTAAACTGCATTGTCACCTCTTGATAAGACTTGGCCCATGCACTGGTAAGCTGGTTTACATCAACGTCTCCCGTCGCGAGTCCCTGCAGAGTCAGTTCAGCCTCTTTGTCGTAATCCACCATTGTTTCCTTCTCTATGAAGGTGGAAAGTGAGGCTTTTAGCTCTGCAAAAAGGAGAAGCACAAGCAGCATAAATGAGCAGTGTAAAGTGTTTTAATCTATGTCTACTATGTTCTAACACAAAATTAGTTGTTTTTAATGAAAATAAATTCAAAACCTTTCATGTGTTTTGACTAAACACTGTATAAAACAAAACTAGAAAGTTATTTAGTTATAAGAATTATGCCTTTTACATTTCTGAAAGCTAAAAATTGTGGTTATTGTCACGCAGGGAAAAACAAAAACAAAGATGGAGAAGCAAAAGGATTTCTTCAAGTCCATGGAACTCCAAAAGCTCAAATGATAATGCGCTAACTCTTTTTATGAGCAAAACAGTACATACAAGTCATTTTCTTTTACTTGGACCAATGATCTCACCATTTTCTACATAGCAGGGTATTTTATGTAGCAACATAAGGCGCCCATGGAGGTCACCAATGTTGACTTGGACAGGAAACTGTAGAGGCACTTTGAGGACACAGTTGTGTTTTCCTGCTTTAAATTCAAACACGAACTCCTTCTCAGCAGTGCTGTTTGTTTTGCCCTTGCTTTTCTTCATTGTAACAGCTAGAAGACAAAACAAAAACAAACCGGCTAGTGATGCTGTTTATATCATTTTGCTTTATGTTACTACGATATGATGCAGCACAAAGATACAATTACGCTCACATACCAATGAACACAACCTAGCACATCTTTATTAACATCATTACGCTTAAATAACTGTACCATCAATCTAACAGATTATTCTTTAACTAGCTACTCACCGGGTTTCTCCTCAACTAGCTTCAGATTAGCGGTATGCTAACGTCAAAGCTTAAAAAAAAAAAAGTAAAGTACAACGCTCTTTTCTTGAACACTGTAGGATAGTTACAAACGCTTCTATGTAACCACGAAGATAAACACTTGTGAAAAGGCAAACAGTACCTGCATTTGAATGACTGTAGTACAGTAACGTTACTTCCGCTGGTGTTTGTTTGGTCAGCTGACACCATCACGTGAGACTCAACCAAAATCACGAAGAGCACTTTCGCCACAAACACGATTCTGCATTTTATATTTTAAGCAGCATATCAGAACATATGTTAAGTGCTTCTTAAACTTTGGGCGTTTATTTACTTAATTTATTTGTGCAGGGTTATCTCTGGTGCGTATATATATATTTAAATAAATAAACAAACACGCTAATTGAGCGTTTCTTGTATAACACTGCCCTCTGCTGGCATAAATGTTTTCAGTCTGGAGGATTACTATAATGTCCTGATGCATGCTCAATAATCCAGGTAGATAAATCCAACAAGTTTAAAAATTAAGGTTATTTTATCCACAAGTCTTCTTCAGTCTGAGCTGCTGCAACAAATTCAGTCTTGTAAATAGCACCTTCTCATGTGGATCAATATGTTGTTGACATCCAGAACTAGCTGTTCACATATAAAAAAGTGGACCATCAGCCTCAGATTCTTAGTACCATACAATTGTTTTTGTTTGTTTGTTTTGTTTTTTCAAATTTCAGTGAAAAATAAATTGCCAGTTGAAAACACAGCATTTAGAGCTGGAGTTAGTAAAATACATTTGCCCTTTTGGTTACAAGTTTTTCCACCAACACAAAAGCATTTTTCTTTTGTGATCTTTCTGTGTGAAGTATAAGTATTTTTATCAACAACAATCAGGCTCGTCCATACGTACTATCCTAACATCTGAGAGACATTTGCATATTTTAACAAAACCGGTTTTATAAATTGGTTCTGAAAACTACATTTTGAACCATTTCCACAAAAATACACAGGCATGAACATGTTTACTACACTGTGTACTGCTTAAACAGCATGTCATAAAGCATAAAAAAGAAAGAAAGAAAGAAAGAAAGAAAGAAAGAAAGAAAGAAAGAAAGAAAGAAAGAAAGAAAGAAGTCCAGTCGTCATAGAGTAAAATGATTTAAATAAAATTATAATATAATGATTCAAAAACTAACATTAGAATCAGTATAACTATGAAACGTAATTACAATGTTTACATATTTAAATGCTTACAATACATGCAGTCGTGCGCGTAGGCGTGCGTGTAATTCCCGTGCTTGTACTTCTGTGCGTGTTTTCCTCAAATTTGAGGAGATTAGGGATCGTGTGAAACGTTGTGCTCCAAATAAATACGCATAAATCAAATTTTACTGCAGGGAAAGTAAACTACACAACCCATAATATTTTATCACCTTTAATTAATATATACAATTTGTGAAGAAATGGGAAAAATATATAGCTATATAGTCGTTTTTGTTTTGTTTTACGCTTTTTACGTACTAAAACATTGTTGACGCCCCCTCCCTTGAACCGTCCCGTCATACATCGCGTGGCCAACGGCTCTCCACCACTCGCTCATTGAATTATTACAGCGCTCATCGGTTTTAGACTCGATTTGGGGAACCATAAAAATCTAAGCCCCGCAGATTCACAAGCACCATCTCCGGGACGGTGGTGTATTTTAACCACGGTATTGGAGCGCGCTGTCCTGGGCTCGCTGTCTGTCTGGTTCGGGACGGGAAAGTGAGGGGAAGAAGTGCGGCGCTGGTCCCCGAGCAATGATGGAGCTGGAGTCGGCCAGTAACCGAGGCGACCCGGGAGCTGCGGGGGATTCGCTGCAGCCGCAGACGCCGAGCAGGCACGAAAAGAGCCTGGGACTGCTCACGACCAAGTTTGTGACCCTGCTACAGGAGGCGAAGGACGGAGTGCTGGATCTGAAAGCTGTGAGTGTTCAGCCCAGAGTCTTTGTTGTTAGCTAGCACATGTCAGACTAAGTTACATGCACTTTCGCTAGCCTGTTAGCTTAGCTGTGTCCGGCTAATTTGAATCGATTAACCGGTTAGCATGTAGCTCTGTAGTCATAATACACCCGTGTTACATTCTTATTGACGTTTACTATGGTATTATGATATATATATTTAATATTTCTTACACTGGAGCTGATTGTAGACGTAAAAAGGAACTTTGAAAACAAAACCGAACAACTTTTTTCAGTCTGCCCCCTGCATATTCAAAAAGTGGGTCAACCTTTGTCGTTAGTTACTATTACTAGTTAGTAATACATGTACTGGATCTTCACACTTGAGCAGGTTTTTTTTTTCTGACTGATACTGCTTTTGTCTCTGAACAACATGCTTTCATCAAATTAGTTTTCCATAATTACCCTAACGCTTTTGTTCTTCATAATGCACTCTTGAGATGCATCATGTTGTACTTGTACAAGTAGAGATTACACTGTAATGATACAAATACTGAGACCAAATACTTGTACTTTCGAATAATTGCACTCAGATGCTTCAGATTTCTCATAGGAAGGCACTTGACAAATTATTACATAAATATAAACACTTTAAAATACATCTTAATACTTTTTTTAAACCAGTACTTGTTATTATACTGCTTATTTATTAACAGTTTATATGATTTATTCCTCCTCGTGACCTCAGACTTACTGGCTGCTGACGTTGAGGTTGTAATGTTGTTTGCAAATAATAAGAAACCAGACAGTCAAACTTCTTTCTTTCTCTTTCATTCAGCCTCTTAAAAAAAAAAAAAGAAAGAAAGAAACTGACTTATCAGCGCTCGGCATGCTGTTATCTTTTTAGACAAAGAGTTTTGGCAGGGAAGGACGTCATCTTCTGTGACACCCATATGGGTTTTTAAAAGTTTAGGGGGGGTTTTGGGATGCAGAAAAGCTGTTATTGAGGATACAGAGACATTCAGTATTTAACTTTTTATGTACAAGTACACAAATAGAAAAGTTTTGTTCACTGTACGTTTGTTGTGTTTGTCCTGTTTTTCAGGCTGCAGACACCTTGGCTGTGCGGCAGAAACGGCGTATATACGACATCACTAATGTCCTGGAAGGAATTGGTCTGATAGAGAAGAAGTCTAAGAACAGTATCCAGTGGAAGTAAGTTGACTTTTTTTTACAGAATTATAATATTCCTAAGTATTCACTTCTTGAGCCATACAATTTAAAGAGTGGGTAGAATTATGGTAAGCTATCTTACTAATTAGAAAGACAGTTAGAAAATAATGCTAAAATTATGTCCTATTTTACAAATTGGTACCCTTGTGCCACCTCTCTTTTATATGTTCTTTCAAATACAGACACACTAACAACCAGGTGTGATAATTTGCTTTTGTCTTGATTTTTGTGTCTGTAGGGCATTCGAAGCTGTCCCCGATGGTAATTAATAACATCCCATGTCATACTCATTACTCATATTTCAGCCTTGGAGAAATGCCTGAGAACACGATTCAACTCAGTTTCTCAAGTGTTGTTTGCACAGTTACAAACTTTGTTCTGAGCTTGAAGTAAAAAAACAAACATCAGCTCAGTTACATTGCAAAATTATGCTAGTTTGTAATTTTGCAACAGAAGTAACCCCAAACCACGAGGTTATTTCCATTGCTTAAAATTGTGAACGCATTTTTCTTTGTCATAACTGGAGTAGACCAAGTTCACTATTGTGAAACCGTCAGGCAATCGCTTGTTTTAATGGGCCCAAACGTCACAGTGACGTAGGGCTCATAACATGTCATCATTAGGCTATGCTCTGTTTGATCTAAGCATCAGTATACGTTAAATACTTTGTGACTTGTGTATTTGCCATTATTAGAAAATGGTCATATTTGCAAAAAAAAGCTATCTAATTTTTGGGTATTACACGTAATGTGTCTTTTAAATATTACTACACACCTTATCTCCATTCACAACTTTCTAAAAGCTCCGTCCAGTTTTTTTTTTCTACATTTATATTACAGGTCTGTTAGATTAGTGACAGACATGGTGAATATTAGTCGTATCAACAAATTGTAAAATTAAATAGAAAACACCAGGGTTGATCTTGAGTGTGCAAACTTATCTTTGCTTGCTGTCGGCGCCTGACCAGATGTTTACTGATGTGTTTCAGGGGTGTAGGTCCAGGCTGTAACACCAGGGAGATCGCTGATAAGCTGATTGATCTGAAGGCTGAGCTGGATGACTTGGCTGTCCGGGAACACGAGCTGGACCAGCAGAGAGTCTGGGTCCAACAAAGCATCAAGAACGTCACAGATGACTCCAACAACAGCCCATATCCTTAACCGCCTCCGAGTGGGTTCTTATTTCTGTCCCATAAATGATTTGTCCCACAAAATGACTGTAAAGTGTTAAAAATCACAAATAGTAACTGTAGTAGATCTACTAGTCTCTGCTGCTTGGTCAGATCCAGTCTAAATAAACTGGTGTTGGAACGAGAATTTGACTAAGCAAAACTTTGTCTGAAGAAAAAAAAAATAATAATTATTATCAATTTCACGTTGTTTATACATTATTTCTAGATTTAATGGACATACAGAAAGATAGTTAGAAAGATAGAAACTTTAATAATCCTGTACAAAAAATATTAATTTTTCAGCATCTTTGACTTTTTACCTAAACATCACCAAGAATAAGTTAGTTTGCTATGAAGGGACACTAGAAAATGTACAAGGGTTATAAGTAGCAGTTCAAAACGATAGTTTAAAACAAATAAAGGGGGATGGTATGTGCATATGAGTACTCTATAATATGTACTATTATCTAGATATTCTTGTTGTGCCTGTTATTTATTCCTGCACAGAACGGGCAATCAATGTTCTCTTGTTAAATAAAAAATTCAGGATAAGTAAAATCAGATAACTTTTAACTTTTGGTACCTGACATTTGAAAAGGGCTCATTTTGGCACATCTCTATTTACTCTGCCTGCTCTGTCAGACACTTTGGTCACCTGAAGGGGCACTCTGTCAAATTTACACTTAGAATTACCCTACTTTTCGGACTACAAGGCACACTTAAATTCTTGAATTTTCTCAAAAATCAACAGTGAGCCTTATAATCTGGTGCACCTTATGTATTAATTCTAGTTGTGCTTATTGACCTCAAACCAATTTTTTATGTACACGGCGCTCAAAAATTTGTCAAAATGTTTTACTTTTGCTTAATGCTCATAGTCTGAAAAATATGGTACCGAGAGTACTTGTTCTGTAAAAAAGTTGTATAAGTTTTCAGTAATTGCTATATAGTAATCAGATATCGAAGCTTAGCTTTATTTTCTCGTCTTTGCCCTGCAAGTATAAGACGTGTGCTTCAAAAAAGTTATAGCGAACTTTCATGTCCATGTTTCATCCTCAGTATAAAATATATTTTAGTCATAACTTTACTGTTGAAATATTTCGTTAGGGGTCTGATAGAGATTGTTCTTTGAGATGGACCCTTAACACGATCGTACAATGGCATTTGTAAAACATGAAGACCTCTGTGGAGCTTTTAAAGGTAATTATTTCCACATAATTTGATTAAAGCTCAAGTCTTGTCTGTTTTAAATGCAACTTTAACCTGTCCCCTCTTTGTTGTGTACAGGTGAAACCCTCCTAGCTATTCGTGCTCCAGTAGGAACACAACTAGAGGTGCCCGTACCAGAAGCTGTAAGTATTCTGGATGTACAGTTAGTGCAGTTTGGTCCAGCTGTACTTTAGACTATGTCACAATTAAGTGCATTTGTGTAGGCTCTCAATGGACAAAGGAAATACCAGATCCGTCTTAAAAGTACCACCGGTCCCGTTGAGGTTTTATTGGTCAACAAAGACCCTTCCAGTGCCTCTCCTGTCGTTTTGCCCGTCCCGCCTCCAGATGACGTCCTTCAAAAGCTACCAGCACCTACCTCTCAGCTGCCCACTTCTGCCTCACAGGTCACAATATTCTGAGATCCTCATGAAAATGTTGTTTTGGTTGAAGTACTTCAGGATTACTGAAAGCCAAATA
The DNA here is from genome assembly GCA_031762355.1 of Hypsolebias martinsi. NCBI lineage: Eukaryota > Metazoa > Chordata > Actinopteri > Cyprinodontiformes > Rivulidae > Hypsolebias > Hypsolebias martinsi. The sequence continues at coordinate 13,759,990 of JARVGQ010000002.1, read as the reverse complement.
GATCTTTGGACATATTGTATAAAACATCAAATTAAACTTGAATGTTGCCAACTTTTGTAGGTTTTTGTTTTTGTTATTGTTTGTTTCATACAATCCCTCCTATCCTTCAGGTCCCCAAAGCAATGCCAGCCACTGCCACAAAACCTGCCACAACACCAGCTTCTGCAGCCAACCAGACAAAAGGTAGGAAGTGTGAAAGTCCTGATGATGAAAAAGGTTGTAATATTGTGAAATATTATTTTCTGATTGTATCATGGTGGCTTTGTCTCAGAGGCAACAAGCACTACTCCACCCAGTATTCCAACAGAAACACCAGCTGCTGTTCCTCAACAACTACAGTCGTCTGCGTTGTTAGACGGATCTGCTGCTTCATCTGCCTCTGCAGCGTTTGAACCAATTAAATCAAATCCTTCTGAATGTGAGTGTTACACTTTCCTTAAGCTCTCAGTTAATTAGCATTTTTAGCTTTTATTTTCAAAGCCTTGTTGGCAGATTTAACTGTTAGTTTTATTCTAAAAAGGCAATACAAACATTTAACGTTTCTCCTTGTTTCTTTTTAGTATTGGACTTTTCCAAAGAGCTTTCTGAAATGTTTGATCCAACAAAAGGTAAACTTTTTAGTCGTTAGCAAACTGCATGATTGAGCACCCTTTAGAGGTTATGTTTTTTAAATAAAAATTTCATGCACCATGTCTTTTTCTTTTCTTACAGAAATCATGAGTGGGGATCTGTTAGAGGACTTGATGTCATCAGAAGGTAAATTTGCTTCACACTGTTAGCAAAGCTGATGATAGGAACAGTCAAATTGTTACAAAATAGAATAGAAGAATAGACCTTTATTGTCATTGCACCTAAATACAGCTAAATATTTTAAACACGCCAAATGTGCAACACAAGCAGATTGATATTACACCAGTTGTCCCTTCTTGCACTTATCCAGTTCTTTTGGCAGCTTTTGTTACGTTCAGTAATGGCTGACAGATAAAACTATTTTAAAATCTGTTTGTTGTTTTGATTGATCTGTACCTTTTCTCTGATGGTAACAGTTCAAACTGATCATGTCCAGGCTGAGACGTGTCCGTTAAGATGTTATGGGCTTTTTCTCTGCAGTGGGAACTGTGTAGATCTTCCAGTGAGAGAAGAGGTTAGCCCACAATCTTCTGGGCTGTATTGATGACTCTCTGGAGCACTTTCCTCTGATCCACTGTGCAGCTAAGATGCCACACAGTGATGCAGTAGGTTAAGATGCTCTCTATGGAGCATCAGTAGAAAGACCAGCAGTCTCTGGGTGATGTTGTTCCTTCTGAGCACTGTCAGGAAGTACAGTCTCTGCTGAGCCTTTTTCAGCAGCTCACAGGTGTTCATGCTCCAGGTAGTAGTCAGCTACTCTCTCCACGCTGTCTCCACCTGTAATCAGGGGTGGGACCACCATTTTTTGTTTCCTGAAGTCGATGATCAATCAGTCCTTTAGTCCTTGAGGTGTTGAGGAGCAGATTGTTCCCTCTGCACCGAGCAGTCAGTTGTTCCTCCTCGTTCCTGTTGGTGTACTCATCCGCACTGATAAGCCCCACAACTGTGGTGTCGTCCGCAAGAAATCATTATGTTTCTGTATTTATTGTCTGCTGTCAAAGGCAAATAACGTTTTGTGCCCATGTCTGTGTTTGGTTGTCTGTAGCTGTTGGCAAAATATCTCATGAAACTGGACACATTTCAGAGGGAGTCCGGTTCAGTGGCCTCAGTATTCCAACTCTGCTATTTGCGCATGATGTGGTCCTGTTGGCGTCATCGTGCCGTGATCTTCAGCTCTCACTGGAGCAGTTCACAGTCGAGGGTGAAACGGATGGGATGAGAATCAGCACCTCCAAATCCGAGGCCATGGTCCAATTGGGTGGCTTGCTCTCTTGAGGTCGAGGATGAGGTTCTACCTCAGGTGGAGGAGTTCAAGTATCTCAAGGTTTTGTTCACAAGTGTGGGAAGAATGGCCGTTAGATTGACAGACGGTTTGGTGTGGCATCTGAAGTATTGTGGATTTTACGCAGGTCCGTTGGGGTGAAGAGGAAGCTGAACTGTAAGGTGAAGCTCTCTGTTTACTGGTCAGTCTACGATCCTACCCTCACCTATGGCCACAAACTCTGAACGGATGAAGTCATGGCTACAGGCAGTTGAAATGTGTTTCCTCTGCAGGGTAACTGGACTCTCTTAAAGATAGGGTGAGACGTTAATTTATCTGGGAGAGACTCAGAGTAGAACAGCTAGGCCTGTCACAATAAG
>JARVGQ010000002.1:13713219-13724668 GCA_031762355.1 Hypsolebias martinsi | reverse complement strand
GAGTAAATGTCATGAATAAATTTGACATTAAACATAATCCAAGTTGAAGTGTTACATCATTTTCAGTCCCCTTTTTGGCATCTGCATTTCAGGAAGCAGACCAAACTGACAAACTCCATGCAGGGTAATGTAGTATTTTAATTCCACAGCAGAGAAAGATATGAAGTCTCTGTTAGTAGGTCTAAAGAAAAAAAAATTGTATTGATATCGGTTATTGGCCAAAAATTCAATACCGTCTAGTAAAATCTCTTTAGTTTAAACAAAAAAAAAATGAAGCAAAGCTCAAAAATTAGCAGCTTATTTGCTAAATTGTTAGCTCTTCATCATTATGAATATAAATCCAGTGACTGACTCTTTAAGGTGCTGGAACGCTTGAAGAACAACCATGAAAATCCTTGAATTCAGCTTGTGTGAAAATGTAAGCATTCCTCTCCAACAGCTGCTCCTAACCCGTTTCCCTGTGACCTCGCCAGGTGATGCAGGTGGTGCGGGAGCAGATCACCAGGACCTTGTCCGCCAAGCCGACCTCCCTGGAGCTCTTCAAAAACAAAGTGAATGCTCTGAACTACAGCGAGATCCTGAAGCTGCGGCAGACAGAGCGGCTGCATCAGGAGGAGACGCTCGCTCCACCTGTGCTGTGAGTACCTGGAGCTGCTGGGAAACATTAAAACCCACAACTTTAACTACTTCTCACTTCAGATGATTATGGGCTGGAATAAACAGGGTCACCTGCTCCATGTAGTTTCCACCTCTATGAAACCAACAGATGGACAGGAGAGAATTTTACCGTCTCATCGAGGTGTTTATGCAGGATTACTGTCCCGTAAACCCATAAACTGTCATGTTCGGGTTTATATTAGGCATTTGCATCTGTCTCAGACACTAACACCAAAGCACAGAGCATTCCCGAAGGAGTTCGTTGCTCTTGTTTGAACGTTTTTTGTTCGTTTGTTCCAGCGAACTCAAAGAGCACCTGAAGCCAGAGCTGCTGGAGCTGATCCGCCAGCAGAGACTTAACCGTTTGTGTCAGGGAACCATGTTCAGGAAGATCAGCAGCCGGCGAAGACAAGGTGAGATGAACGGGCACTACATGGATTAACTCGTCACACCGCAGACCAGCACTCGTCATATTAACGTTAACAATGTTTTATTGTTTTTGGTTTTCTCGTCAGATAAACTGTGGTACTGTCGCTTGTCGCCCAATCACAAAATGCTTCATTTCGGTGACGTGGAAGAGGATACAGAGAATCCACCAATAGAAACACTGCAAGAGAAGAGTGAGTTAAAGCGGGGAACCGTGAAGATTTACAGCATTTTGGATTTTACTTTACATCACCCACAATTTGATTCAAAGTTACAATACATTTGAAATAATGTTCAAAACTTCATGAAGATGATGCAGTTGGCACATAGTTTACGCCAGTGTTTCCACCGTTTTCATGGGTGTCAAATGCGTTTATACGTTTTAAGCAATTACTGTATTTATTAGTTTATTTCATAATTTATTAGTTTATTTCATAATTTATTAGTTTATTTCATAATGGCTTCATATGGATTATTTGCACTTAATTAAATCAGATTTGTTCTTGATGCTCTCCAGTCATCTTCAGTGCAACCTTTAGAAGAAATACAACCCACAGCAGACAAAACAATTAATCAGCTGTAGAAACAACAAAGTAGTTACAACCCCAAATCTAAACAAGTAGTGTAAAATTAAAATAAAAATACAAACAGAATGCAGTGATCTGCTAATCTCATAAACCAATATTTTAGTCACAGTGGAACATTGTAAATGTGTCAGATGTTTTAATCGTCAGCAGGTCGGCACGTGGGGCCTCATGGATCAGAGTGTGCAGTTTTCTTACTGAAAGTGGGTGTGGGGGCAGAATGAGGAGGGTGCGCATGTGCACAGTGAACAGTGTGTGGCTGTGAATGGATGTTACAGGTAGTGATTTGTGAACGTTTTCCATGAAGTGATCAGGATCAGACCAGTTTTTATTGAGAGCCTGAAGATCATCAGCATCCAGCCTCGTCTTTCAGCCTTGTCCTTTGAACTTGAGATTTTTCCAGATTTTCACAATTCTTGTTAATAAAATTATAACCTATTACAGTATTACTATTTTGTTTAAAACGAAATGGTCCATTTCCACCGTTTACAGTTTAGTTGTGTTTACTATGTTCCAATGATCTTGTTTCTTCCTTCCCATCGTCAGTTCCAGTGGCAGATATTAAAGGCTTGTTGATGGGAAAAGACTGCCCTCACATGAAGGAGAACAAAGGCAAACAGAACAAGGTCAGTCGAGCTCCTCGTGTTTACTCTGCTCCTGTTGGTTGATGTAACAACCTGCTCTCCTGCTGTAGGAGGTGCTGGATCTGGCGTTTAGCATCACGTACGACGTCGAGGAGTACAACCTGAATTTCATCGCCCCCTCTAGAACCGACGTGAGTCTGGGCTCTCCGTCCTGAATGAACCTCCACGTTTCTCTAAAGTCTTTGTTGGTTTTGACCTGAACTCTTGCTGCCTTCTCCCGTCTGTCAGTTCTGCCTGTGGACAGATGGCCTGAGCGTCCTCCTGGGCAGGGACATGAGCAGTGAGTCGATGCGAAACGAGCTGGAGATCCTCCTCTCCATGGAGATTAAACTCCGCCTCCTGGACCTGGAGAACGTTCCCATCCCTGACAGTGCCCCCATCGTCCCGAAGCCTCCGAGCAACTACAACTTCTGCTACGACTTCAGCCAGACGGAGCAGTAGAGGACGAATGGAAACGGAATAGCAGCGTGTTTGAAATAAGACTGTGTGTGTGTGTGTGTGTGTGTGTTGACCTCTGACCTGTGCGTCCGTGCACTTGTTTTATGTAACAGATTTTATAACTCTGACATTGGAATTTCAAGTAGGAGAAGCTGTGAAAATTGAACTACATTCAGAATTATGGGTGGAAAAATGTCCGCACCCATCTCTCTCTGTTCCTCGCTGCTCAGCTGTTCTGCTGTCAGGAAGCTTAAAAACTGTTGAGCGTGCATAATCCAACCACCTGGGTACGTTAAAAATTATCTTTTATATTTTTAACTGCATCTTGAAATTTGTAAAGAATGTCTTGAAGTGCTTTTTTTTTTTTTTACAGGCATTAATTTGAACACTTTCTTCCAACACAGTACAAATGACTCATGCACAGCTGAGTGACTTTTTTTTTATTTTTAATTTTGATTATTACTGGCACATGTCTATGAATGGCACTTTGTTTGAGTGCATGTGATGTTCCGGTTTTCACCAACTTTTGCCACAAATCGATGTTAGATGCTTGCAGTGACTTTTGTATCATTTCTGTAAATCTGTATGATGCCGGACAAGACGAATTGTTTCAAATCAAATGTTTTAACTTTAAAATTGTTTTTCTACGAGGTACTCGTTAAAATGTGACGTACGGTACGTTCACTGAACATTGGATGGAAACGGAGCAGCTGCCCCAGAAACTGACAAACTGTCTACATTTGTAATGACCTGACTTTTTTTTTTAAAGGGCGGGGCTTGTGGTCCTCTCATTTTAACTGCTGAGCTTTTAGGTTGCCCGGTCCTCATGACTCACTATAATCAGTGTAAAAACACAAATAAACAAGTGTCTGTTTTTCTCGTTGCTTTGTAGCCAAAACTTTGGTTTATTTCCAAACAACACGTTTTTTGGTTCCTCCATCCTGTCACCATAGTGTTATAACAATACCTTTAAATAAAAGGAAAGTGCAGGAGTGTCCAGTAAACATAAATGTCCACAGGTTTCAATAAAGGATTTCTGCTTGTCGTGGAAACTTATGATCGCCTGCTGCCGAAGGTGAAGGTTTTTATCCGTGTCTGTCTGTAGCGTTAGCGAAATATCCCACAACTCACCGGGCAAATTTTTATGAAACTAATCACTGGATGAACGTCTACATATGGTTAACTTTTGGAGTTGACCCCATTCAAGATGGCCGCCACAGCAAGAAACAAAAATAGCTATGACTCAGCCAGTTGTACAAATATTGAGCTAAAACTTGGTGTAGTAGCTGAGAGTTGTCCCCAACACGTACTCTGAACGCTAACCATTACACTCAGTCCTGTCTTTTAGCACAATATCTCCTGAACCACCGGTTGAATTTAATCATTTTCAGAAAGTGGTCGTTGGACAGACGTCTACAACTGATTCAAGCTTTGGAGACAGCCATATTCCAGACGGCCGCCACAGCAAGTCAACTTTAGTCAACACAAAAACAGTTTTAACTCGGTTTTACAGCTACACTTAGTTCAAAATGATTAAAGAAATTATAAAGCACATTTTATATAAACTAATAAAGTTAAAACAGATCCTGCTGCCTTGTGTTTCAACCACACCTTCGGCTGTGTAAAATATTAAGTAAAAACAACATGGTTACAATTTTAACACAAAAGCAGCATTTTACATTTGAGCAACACTTTTTTTTTGTCTGCTCCTGGAATGTTTCTGTTTAACGCAGCAGCTTAAATGTCTCCATTAGGTGAAGTCTGTGAGTTTGACGGTGATCCGTCACATTAATCTAAACATTACATTAAAATGTTTTTATTGGGGTTTGTTTTAGAATACCCGCCCTGCAAAGAGCAGCGGTTTGAGCTTTTAGCTGGTCATAGATGAGCTGCTGCACTCCAGCAGTCATCCTCAATGTTCAGTCAGTCAGAGGAAGGTCAGCCCCACCTATGAGTTTGTGATGAACGTTTTCCAAAAATGGCAGCTGTGATTGGAGGAGATCCACCGCCGTCAAGGAGATGTTTTTACACCGTGAGACGTCGACTGTTTTCAGACGCTTGCAGTTCTGCATCAGGAGGAACACAGACCTGCAGGTTCACAGACAAACCGCTCAGATGATTCTGGATTCACTCGGTTGTTTTTCTATTTACAGTTTCTTCTGTTCACGTTACTTCTGCTTACTTTGTGCTGTTTTCACCAAATATATATATCAAAACTTTCGACTCATTTAGGAATAGTGTACTATGATTTCAGTACCGGTATTTATTTTTTTAATTTATTAAAAGTTCAGAAAAATACACATCTCTTCAGGATCTCTTCAGCTCCTTTGAAAAAAATTCTCTGGAATTACTTTAATGCTCCTTTGAGCTTTTACTTACTCTTTAGCTACAATGAGTCTAATTTTAGTTAAAAATTGATTATTTAGAGCTTTTAGCTACAATTTATCTAAATATCATTTAGCTACAAACAATCAAATTTTAGCTGTTAGCTAAATTTATATAATACATATAAAAGTATAATAATACAGTAATATAATACAGTTTAGCTAATTTTAGCTCGTAGTTATCATCTGACTAAATCTAGCATTTAGCTATGGTTTTTCTTATTTTACCTTATACATGTACTTACAAGTCACTAAATTTAGCTTTTAGCTACAATTTATCTAATTTTAGCTATTAGCTACAGTGTAGTTAAGTTTAGCTTTTAGCTATTGTTTGACTAAATCTAGCTTTTAGGTATGGTCTTATTTTAATTTCTGGCTACAACCCGCTATTTTTTTGTTTTTAGCTACAGTTTTGTTAATTTCAGCTTGTAGCTGCTGTTTTGTTAATTATAGCTTTAAGCTATGGTTTTAATTCAACTGAATTCAATTCAGTTAATTTATATAGCACCAGGTCACAACAGAAATCATCTCAGGGCACTGAACAAAAACATCAACACATACACACACAAAAAAAGTCAGTTTAAATTTTTGCTACAGTTTTGAAAACTTTAGCTTAAGTAGCCTTTATAGTTGATTGTAGCCTTTAGCTACTGCTTTTCAAATTCAAGCTTTTAGCTACAGTTTGGCTACTTTTAGCATTTAGCTACAATTTTGCTCATTTTAGCTTTTGGTTACAACTTTGCTAATTTTAACTTCTGTTCTGTTGATTTTAACTTAAACAGTTTGGTTAATTTATTCATCAACAGTCAGCGATCACGCTGCATTTTCACAGGAAATAGATGTTCAGTTGTTTTCCACTACACTGAGATGCAGAGTGAGGCTGATCGCCACCTACCTGTCAGTGATGTTACAGCAGGACAGGTGGAGGTGCTGCAGCCGCTGGAGGTGGGGCACTGCTTGGGCCACGCCACGGTCGGTGATGCATGGACACTGGCTGAGCGCCAGGCTGGTGAGGCTGCGGCAGTGCCGGCCCACCGACGCCAAGCTTTCATCGGTGATTTCTGGCAGCATGCAGAGGGACAAACGCTGGAGCTCCGGGTGACGGACCACCTGAGGGGACATGAGACAACACCACATTCTAAACAAACAAAACAAACAAATAATTCCATCTCAAAAATTGAAATTAGACAAATGGATGCAGCAGAAAAAAGGATTCGGACACGAGAGCTGCGAGTCCAAACAGCCAACCTGTGTGATGCTGCTGTCGGTGAGTTTGGCGCAGGCTGAGAGGTCCAGCTCCTGCAGCCTTTTCAGGGCTAAAAGCGAAGCTCCGGCTCTTTGTTTGAACTGCTGCAGGTCGTTCTGGGTCACCATCTTGGGTCGCTCGTCAGAAGGCATTCGAGGGGGTTTAAAGAAACCCATGTTGCCGAACGTCCGGGTAAACCTCGGACCTCGATCTTCCTGTGTGAAACATCAAGAACAAGAATATATTTTCTATGTGAACTGCTGAAATTAGCGCTGAAGCCCACAACGTGCAGCTGTTGGTTCTCACCGTCTCATCGTCAGGTTCGCTTTGGGTTTTCTGCACCATGCCGAGCAGACCCCAGTCAGTGATTTCTTTACACCAGCCGAGCCGCAGAACCACCAGCTTCTGCAGGTAGGTGGAGATAGCGCACACCGACAGGTCAGTCACGTTGACGCACGACGTCAAATCCAACTCACGAAGAGAATCTCCAAGGAGCTGCGTGAGCGAGAAGACTGCAAGATCCTGAGCAGAGAGGATCACAGACGGGTTATTCTTTATGTTTCTCCCCTGCAGTTAAAAAAAAAAAACAAACATTTACACACCCGGACGTAGGTGCAGCTCTTCAGGTTCAGCATCTCCAGGTTAGCTCTGCTGGTTTTGGATCCCTTCAGGCCTTTCACCATTTCTGTTCCACTGATGTGTGGACACTCGGACAGATCCAGAGACTTCAGGGACGGCACTGACAGCAGGTCAGCGAGACCTGAGGACAAATGAAAGCATCACAGCTGTGGTGAGAGGAAGCTCCTCAATGAAACTCTGAAGCTCTAATTCCCAAATTTTGTAGCTTCTAACCCATAAAATAATAGTAACAAAGATAAGTAAGAAAATAATGACAACCCAAACATCCTTAACAACCACAACATATCATGAATTTATAATGTTTCAGTTCTTTGTAATGTTTAAGGAGAAATATACCACAAACAGTCATGTTTTAAAAGAGATTATCTAGGGAGCTCTACTTGTTTTTGAATGACCACTGGCCTGACGGGCACAAGTGATGAATCTTTCATCTGCTCTGATCTGCGCTCAAACCTTTTTCGGTGATCCTCCAGTCGCGAGACAAAGAGAGGTGCGTCAGAGACGTCAGGCCTCGAGCCACAGCCTCCACAGACCTGCTGGTCAGCTCAGTGCAGCCGCTGATGTCCAGTTTCAGGAGGCTCGGCTGGTGCTTCACCAGAATCTCCACCGAGTAGTCGGTCAGCTCTTTGCAGCCTTGAAGATACAGTTCCTCCAACACCAAACCCTGAATCTTAAAGAGGTTATTCAACAGAGCTGGTTTGAAGGTGAGATGTGTCGTGTGAACTCGGAGTTAGAAGCTGAGGTTGTGAACCAAAAAGCTTACAGAGGTTGCTGACCTGTGCGACGGTGCGCAGTGACTCAGGGGTGATGGAGGTCCTGCTGATGTCCAGAACAACCAGGGTGGACCTCTGCCCTGTTAACATCCTCTTCAGGTTCCTAAGTGACAGAAGAGCCGAGGAGTCCTTCACAGCACCCACCGGGCACCCGTGATACGGATCAAACTCAAAAGCAATGTGGCAGCCGGCCAGTGAGAGGAGGCGGAGGTGCGGGGTGCAGCCGGTGAGGCGACTGAAGGTGAGGTCAGAGAGGTAACGCAGGTCTGACAGATCCAGTTCCTTCAGACCGCTCAAAGCCGACCTGACCTGCGACACAAACATGGACTGCTAATGAAAAGCAAACAAATGTGAAATATGAAAGTAAATAGTGTTTCTTTAACAACCTGAAGGGGTCAAATCATGATTTACGCATAAATAACTAAAGGCCTAGCTTTAATGCATATCGCCCGCTGCCTTTCATGACAGACTTTACATCAAGATCATCTTCTGATGAGAAGGCTGTTAAACTTTGTAAGTGCTGTTATCTTATGCAAGATCTCAGAGTAAGTGTTGGTAATAACTCTCAGCAACTATCAAACTAAATTTTAGCTCAAAATCCATAAAACTGACTGAGTTGTAACTACTTATGTGTTGACTAATGTCCATTGGCTGTGGCAGCCTTCTTGAATTTCTGATAGTCCAGCTGTTCATGTACATCCTGGGGGTTCCACTAAAATCTGGACAGTGATTCATGAGATGTTTTGCTAAAAGACAGACAAAACACAAACACAGACACAGGCAGTTGCAAATGTTATGTGTAATATTTGTGTTCATTTCTGGTGAAATAAAGGGCAAATGATTTGCAAATAATCCTAATAAACTGTTTATATTATTATTAGCCTTTTTTTTTTAACCAGGCAAATCCCAAACCAAGAAAGGTCTGCTCCATCCACCCCTGCACCCCACCCACAACTTCTGTGAATGCTTATCAGCGCTGCACCGGCTGACACTTTAACATCTTATCAAGACTACGGAGCTATTTGGAAGTGTCACATGGACAAATATCACTGTATTGTCATCAGATTCATATGTAATGTGTCTATTAGTGCTTGCTGGTAGAATTTTTTTTTTAGATGTTTTAAACTGTGTCCTGACGGGGACATGGTGTGAAGAGATCTTTTTTTTTTTTAATTACCCACTATCCTCATGGTCTTTCTCCTTTTCTTGTCTAAAGAATAAGGGGCCGCGCTCCTAAGCGCTGCTGCCACGTACACTACGCCCATCTTTCGGGCGACTGTACGGAATACATATACCATATCATACCATTTTATTTATAGAGCACTTAAAACAGCGACAAAGTGCTGTACAAACAAACAAACAAACAAACAAACAAACAACAGGCAACACATAGGCAACATATGGAACGACCACTGGTCTGGGTTCCTTCTTTTCACCTGATGGCTGGCTGGAGTCCTGTTTGGGTTTCTTCTCTGCTTCTCAGACTAAGGAAGTCTTTCGGACGAAAGACGAAACGTTTCAACTTTTTTTTTTTTAATGTCCAAAGGACCATACTTAGCTTTTTTTAGATATATCTTAAGATCTTTTGGTATACCGTTTGGCGTTTGTTTAACGTATGTCTTAGTGTACAAATACAGTGAACCTAAGTGTGTCTGTTGTAAAATCAACCTGCTGGACCTGAGATGAACAAAGAGGGTTACATCTGGTGTTGTGACCTCGCAAAGATGTAACCCTCTCTTCTGTTCGTCTCAGGTCCAGTAGGTTGATTTCACAACAGACACACTCAGGTTCACTATTTATTCTAGAAAGAGAAAATCAAGTTGGTGGTTGTTAACATCGGTCCAGCAACTTCTGCCCAAGACGGCAACAGAAAAAGGGGATAAGTTGTCAGTTGCTGGTTGCTATTGTTGCAGCAAGAGCTCATGCGGCCCCGAACTACTGCAGCTAACCACCAACCGTCAAGAGCAGCACATAACTTATGTCTCAATAAATGTCAGGAGAAATATCTTTTTGACTACAAATGAATTTGAAGAATAAATGAACCACTTTTGACAAACTCCACATCTATAACAATGTAAAAATAAAATGTATGCATGTAATATGGAATTTCAACACATGCATGCAGTGAACACCTTTAAACTTGTATCAACTGTTTTGAAGCTTAAGGCGAATTGGCACATTGAACATGCTATTGCTTTAAAACAAACTACAAGCAAACAAAAACGAATGTAGAACAGCAGCAGTCATCTCACCCTTCAGTGTACTCTGCTTGAAGTAAGCCAAGGTATGCCTCCCATTTGTTCCCCACAATCTTCCCACAAGTGAAGCACCTCACCGGTATGATCATCGTTACACACCTGAAACAGCCACAAGATGTCATTGTCTGAACGCAACAAACATGCGGTCCTTAAACTGCTCAAACAAAAGTGATTCAGATGATCAAAACTGAATATTTGTAAACTGACATGCTATGAACAGCGTCTTTTAAAGTTAACGAAAAGGAATGTTTTGCTAGCATCTTTCTGAACTCGTTTGTTTAGCCTTTTAGCCTAGTCTGGAAAAAGACTGGCCCTTTTCTTTAACCTGTGCAGTAACACTGATACACGGCGCACAAGGTACTAAATACTGATACCTATGCGACATAACAGCACTTAAAATGACTGACTATCTTTTTAAAACTAACGACACCACATGAACTTAGCCATGTATTATTAGCACACATGGCTAACTATTGCTACGAACATCCTTCAGCGACAAGAGTTTACAAAAACGTATTTCTTTGTTCAGTCAGAGCACAGGAACTAAAAACAAAATATAATGTTACTCACTCACCGTTTCTAGTCTGGTTTGTTTATTACAAATACAATATTTTCTGTGCAAATATCTCCGAACACGATACAACTGCTTTCCTTTCGCTTGCCGTAGCCGCAGCAACAACTTCCGGTCCATAATCACCAAAATAAAAGCTGAAGAGCGCTAAAACGACACGGGCGTGGTAAATATAACCCACTGTGCAACAAAATAAAAATACGTAATATTTCATTAAAATCACAATTTATTCTAAACTGACTATAACGATTACAATTCCTTCATTAAACAAGCAAAAATAAAGTGTACGCATCCTTTATGATTGTACACTGTTGTCATCATTCTTTGTTCAAATTCTCTTGTAAATGAGTCCACGAGGCTCAAAGGGACTAACCTGTATAATAAATAGGTTGGATGAATGGAAGTTTCACTGCATGCCAATACAGAGTCAAAAAAAATACCAAATATTGCATTAAGGTTAAATATCTCTTCAGGGACATATAGAGCCGCACCAACATATAATAGTTTTGTGTACCAATACAAATGAGGAAATAAGCACAAGTTACACGTTTAATAAATGTATTGTTTTTACTAAACCAGTTGCTTTTAAGCATTGGTGTTAGGGTTACAATAAAACAGTGTTCATACTGTATTTCAAATGTCAAGTAGCTTAGCCATCAAATGTTGTTAAATATAGATAAACTGAACATTAACCTTTTATAGACAGTCACACAAACCCACTTGAATGATCAAAGTACTCACTGGCTGGTTCACTTTCTTTAATATGCTTACATTTAAAACTCCTTTTTTACATTTAAATGATTGAAGATAGAGGAGGGTGCAAGTTATG
>JARVGQ010000002.1:13656544-13668120 GCA_031762355.1 Hypsolebias martinsi | reverse complement strand
CTCCACATCATTGCATTCAGTTTTTATTCACAATTTGTTTAGTGTCCCAACTTTTTTGGAATCCGGTTTGTAATAAAACGAATAAACAACACAAAGAATGACCGTACGGTTCCTTTAACACATTTTTTATTGTCTTAGGCAGAAAGGAGAAATAATTAGTAAAGTTAGAAAAAAGCTCTTGATTAGCCACAGGTTCATTGACTCTTCCTTCATGTGAATATTTTCATCACCTGCACAGAAATTGTAATTTTTGAATCTACTGATTTAATGACGGAACGATCCTGTTCTGACCCGGAGGCCCGGCTGTTTCCATCAGAACCATCTGCTCCTCTCCGTGTTCAAATCCTTCCCGGGACTCTGGTCCCACATCAGCCGACGTCCTCGCTCCTTCCTGCCCATCGGGTGCTTCATCTGCCGCTCGTAGCTGTCCTCCAGCACGGTCTTCCCTGACACGGAGAACTTGATGTTGGACCAGCTCAGTGCAGAACCTTGGCGCGGACTGAAAACACAAACACGCTTTGTTTCTTCATTATTGATTATTATTAACTTATTAATAAGCTTGTGGCATGTTATTCAAAAAGAGCTGAGGCTGTAACTGCTGCCAAAGGTGGATCAACAAAGTGTTAATCAAAAGCTGAGAATAATAAATGTGATTTCAAGTTTCATATTTTTAATAAATTTACAAAAATCTCAAATCTTTTTTCACATTGATATAATGAGGTACAGTGTAGAACTTTGAGGAAAGGGATTAATTTATTACAGATTGGAATAAGGCTGTAACATAAAATGTGGAAGAAGAAGAAGTGAAATGCTGTGTGACACACACACACACACACACACACACAGAGTCCTACCTGTAATAGGTCATGAAGTAAAAAACTTCCTTAAAGCTGAGAGGATAATCCCACACCTGGACGTCTGACACTTGACCTTCAAACCCCGAGAAATCAATCACAGGCTGACCTGACCAGGAGTACTGGAAACACACACACACACACACATCAGATATTAGACATGAAGACAATCCAGCAGAATGACAGCTGAAGAGGCTGAACTTCAGCTGTTGAAGCTAAAAAACAACAAACTTAGAGATGGCTAGTTTTCTAAAGCAGTGGTTCTCAAACTGAGGTCCCCGGACCCCTGAGGGGTCCACAAGCCAGTGCTTGGGGGTCTGCAGTTTTTTTAATTATTATTTTACATGCACGTAGATGTTTAACAACCTGGTAAAAAGCCAAACTGCAGGAAATCACATTTACTTTATTGAAAATGTGTGTGTATGTATGTATGTATGGATGGATGGATGGATGTTTGTTTGTTTCTTTGTTTGTTTCTTTGTTTGTTTAATAAACATGAAGGTTATGAGGAGGTCCCTGAACCCAAAAAGTTGAAGAACCCCTGGTCAAAAGTAGTGAAATGCTAGCTATGTCATCTGAAAGAATGAAAATAGTTGAAAATAATAAAACAGCTGATAGAAGTCAAAGTAGCAAAATACTAGCTAAAAGGTAAAGTAGGAAAAAGCTACCTAAAATGCAAGAAAAAAAAACATTAGTTCAAGTAGCAAAAGGCTCATGAGAAGGTGCTAATGCTAGATAAAAGCAAGAAAATGTTGGATAAAAGCTAAAATGAGTTAAGAAAAATAAGTGGGCTTGTTTGTTGTTACTTTAGCTTCTAGCTATTAGTTTCTTTCTTTCAGCTAAATACTAAAAGTAGCTAAAAAGACAAGCTAAGAACTAAAATGAGCAAATCACTGCCCAGTTGTTAAAAATAGCAAGTCAAGATGAAAGCCAAAGTAGCAAAATGCTAACTACAAGCTAGAAGTAGGAAAAAACTAACTAAATAAAAAAAAATGTAAAAAGCTAAAAAAGAAAAATGCAAAATAGAAACTAAAAGGAGTTCATGCTATAAGCAGGAAGACATTTGCTAAAAGCTAAGCTTCAAAAGGTAAGCTGGTCTTTTGCTCCTTTTAGTTGGGCGAGTCATTTTAGCTAAATACTAAAAATAGTACAAATTAGTTAAAATTAAAAGTAACAAAACAGAAGAAAAAAATTGTAAAAGTTGTAATAAAAATTAGACAAAGAGGAAAATATTGTTTAGCTAATTTTAACTTATTGACTGGTTTGCTCATTTTTACTTTTAGCTACATATTTTGTACATAAATGTAGCTTTCAGCTACTCTTTCTGTTGATTTTAACTTCATGAACTCAATTAAAAGTTTATTCTTTAACGTGTTTCAGTGAAATCTGCAGTTTCACACAAACTTTTTTCTATTTTGAAGTTTCAGTTAAACGAACATTTTTCGTGTCTTTGAAAAATGGAAAAGAGCAGAGAAAGTTTGGAATAAACAATAAAATCTGTTTGTGGTTCTTTTCGTGGCCTCCTCACACTGTAAGGCATCACTTTCCTGATGCTCATCGTGGAGTCCCTGAACATCTGGGTCACGCCGCTCCGGGTGTCCACAGTGAGGCACATGCTGGTCCAGATGTTCCGCCTCACGTCAGACCAGAAGACGCTCGTCTGCAGAAAGACGCTGCTGTATCCGTTGAAGGACAGCGTGTACGAGCTCGGTCCACTGATGTTCAGACGCAGAGGACTTGTGGACGGACTGAGGGTGAAGACGGAGACACTCTGCTGGTCAGTGGCGTACCGCAGACACACGGACACACCTGCAGGACGGGCAGGTCACAAGACGACCCCAAAGAACACAAATATACAAATAAACAACCGAACAACAAGAACTGTGATTTAAAATATATAAAAAGACTGAAAGTGAACAGAAAACTGTGAAATGATCGTGATAAAGGATTAAAAAAAGACAAATTACACAAAAGTATGTAAATAACAACAGACTAAATCGTACAAAAATATAAAATTATATAAAGAAATTAAAATGTCAAAATATAATAAAAAATAAATAAAAACTAGCCTGACCAGAACCAGCTGGGCCTTCTAAATTTGTTTAGGTTAATTTTATATAAAATGTTAAAATCAGTGTTGTTTGAGATATTTTATTTTTAGGAGTTGTCATTGCATTTTAGAGATTTTATTAATATTTTTGAATATTAAAATTCTATTCAAATCATTAATTAATCATCATTAATCGATATAAATAGCCGGAGAGGAGATGATGGTTCTGTAGAGATCCTGTCCTTGTCCAGAGATGTTGTAGATGATTGGTTCTCCAGGTTCGCAGCGAGGATCAGGGGGTTCCAGGGCAACGCAGAAGACCGAGGAGACCGGGTGAGTGGAGCATGAAGATGGAGCAGCTGGATCTCCAGGCTGGATGGTGGAGCATTTGGTTTGTTTGCTACAGGTTCCACAGGATCAGGGAGACTTGTGGAGTCCAGGCCGGACGAGGACGCGAGGGTCACCACAGGATCTATGTGGACTAAGGTTGGTATAATCCCAACCACAAGGATCTCCACTAGGGCTGGAATCGGTACCAGATTCTGGAAAATGTTCCAGTACAGTCTTGCTGATCCAAACAACCTCTGACTGCTATGATCAGCTGACTGGGCACAGCTGTGATCAGCTGACTGGGCACAGCTGGGTTTAACTGGCTCCGTCCAGCCACTCAGGAGCTGCAAGAAACTGTCAGTGACGGGAAACCCAGTATCCCCACATTATATTTATAACGTATTAATGATTAAGTTGGATAATCTGATTAAAATAAACACCGAATAAACCCAGAGCTCTCAAAAAGATCATAAAAAAATTGTAGTGGATGTACCTCCCTGTCCATCTTGTCCCAGAAGACCCTCTGAAAGGACAGAACTTATAATTCCATTAATTTTAATCCAGAACACAAACTATCTCATCAAGAGACTTTTTAATTTTGTTCTAAGTCAAACAATCAAAAAACAATCTTTCTTTATTTTTATTATCAATATTATTCCATATTTTGATAATCAAAGACACTAATCAAAAGTCATTGTGGACACTCTATGACGTTTTGAATGATTAATTTTTATTTTTATTTCATGTCATTATAATGTTTGAAGCTAATCATTTATTCAAAACAACTGTGTAACAGTGTTATTGATGATTTTCTGGATTTCTACATGCAGATGAATGTTCTACACTGAAGAGGTAGCTTCATTTCTCCACAACAGAGTGTGTCAAGGGTCAAGTTAAAAGTCTCTGTGATTTGTGGAAATTGTTTTTGAAATGTCCTTGACAGAACAACCGTTATAGGCATAATGGCGAAGCTGATTCCTTCTCTTCTCAAAACAAGTTCCTCTGACTTTTCTAAACAAAGTTCCTTCTCTTTCCACCTGCTGGAACTGTCAATAGCCCCTTCTGACATCACGGTAGCTCTTCCCTCCTCCTGGTTGATGACCAATCAACCAAGCGAATGTCGCTGATGTCAGACTCTCCTTAAAACTGTCTGACTTCCTTGTTCTTTCAGTCTGGAGACCTCCATTTGAAGTCACTTAATGGAGCTGATCTCTTCAAAGAGCTGTGAACGATGAGCCATGAGCTAACGGCCTCGTTCGCAGTGTGGACTTTCAACACGCCGTTGAAAATCCGACCGAGGGTCAACGCTCCAAGCCTTTTTAATAAGACATCCCTCTGACGGATGTTTTATTTTGAAAAGCCAGCCAGTACACAGCCGTTACTTTCTGTCAATGGAAGCGGGTGCCTGCATCCGTCGGAGCAGTAAATGTAAAGATCTGTTGACGTGCTGGATTTAAAACTCCAGTTCCACGCCAAAAGAGGTGCCGACCTATTCCTGGGGACAAACCATCTTCAAGCTAAAAGTGGAAATTTACGGGCGGACCGGCAGTTAGCTGAAGTTCAAGAAAGAATGTGCTAAAATCTGGTTGACACATGACTTTAGTCAAAACCTTCCTTCCCTCACCTCATCCTTTTAAATCTTACCTCCTTCCTTAAAACTTTTCTTTAAATCTCTAAAGCCAGTAATTAAGTTAATGTGCCTTCAGATGTTACTCTCCATCTCATAACGTAATCTGTTGTCTTTTTAAGATGTCCGATAATGTTTATGCCTTAAGAAATAATCACCGCCAATCTTGTGTAAATGTATAATTTGATGATTTGTTAAATAAATGATTCCATTCACTTTGATGGGTCAAAGATAAAAAATCGTCTCATTCCATAATTATTTCACCTTGGTCACACTAGAATTTAATGAACCTAAAAAGAAGTGAACCCGTTTTAAATCAATAATTATTATTTTGACACTCGAACGAGTCCTTTATAATTATTGAAAAGTGCAAGGTAGAATAAGGTAATATTAACAGCCTGTTCTACTACATATATATCCTTATTGTCTTTTCTTGCACCTTTATCTTTTCATTGATTTTTTTAATTATCATTATTCGTCTTTTACGGGACCTTTGCGTTTTTGTGCATCCTTTTAATCTTTACATGGAATCTTTTGGTTTTTATGCATCCAATTGGTCTTTTTATTAATATTTTTGTCTATTTTTGTCTTCCACTCCAAAAATTCCAATAACAAAAATTCAGCTATTGTTCAATCCAAATCCTACTTCTTCATC
The DNA here is from genome assembly GCA_031762355.1 of Hypsolebias martinsi. Lineage (NCBI taxonomy): Eukaryota > Metazoa > Chordata > Actinopteri > Cyprinodontiformes > Rivulidae > Hypsolebias > Hypsolebias martinsi. The sequence continues at coordinate 13,662,604 of JARVGQ010000002.1, read as the reverse complement.
AGATGTCAGCTGTCGTTCAGCACTCACACTGCATCTTCACAGAAAATGCAGTCAAACCTTGTGATTTTTTTGTTTTGTTTAGTTTTACATGACTATGTTTTATTCAGTTAAATTGGTGTATGTTTAAATATTTCTGAAGCAACATCTCCCTCTTATGGTTAAAAGTAGCATCAAAATTTAAAACACACTCACAAAACAATACATATGTAAAAACAATGGCTGCTTTTTAGCTGTGTGTTTTATTGTGAAACTTTTAAAATCCTCCACACAAGAGTGTGCAGGTTTTACACAACATGTCCTGCATGCACTGACATTAAAATAATCTTCTGTTGTTCATACAGAAAACCCGAAGAAAGTCAATGTACAAAAACTACAAATCAAATGGATCAAGAAAGGCATAAAACTGGTTTCAAAAATACTTATCTCTAATAAAACAAATGAAACAGATGGAAAAACACGATAAAAAAATGTAACATGTTTTAAAAGGAAGAACAAAAGACTCCCAGAGTGGAATGTCCCACAGAGAAACGTACAAGGAGAAAAGATCAAATCACATCCGGCAGATGTTTCTGTGCATTTATTATCTGCTAAATGCTTCAATTTTCCACAAGAGTGAGGACAAAATGAACATGTGGGGACGCTGAAGTGCACAAAGTTAAGGCAGAGATATATAAAAAAATAATAATAAAACTAGAGCGAGAAAAAAACAGTTAAAAAAACTAACTAAATGGAAGCAAGAGATACAGAGGTCACCTTCAGCTCATAAGCAAAACAGAAGAGGAGTCAGTGGCTCGCTCTAGGTCAGGAAGTGCAACGCCAGCATTGCCCCTCCTCAAAATCCTTCCATCCTTCCTTCATTTCCCCTCCTTTTCCACAAAATAATGGAAAACAAAAGCTTCTCATCTTTCTTCACCCCTCTTCCCTTCATTCTTACAAAGTTTAACATTTCCCCCCCAAATCCTCCTCCTCCTCCTCTCATGCCTGGCACGACTAAATCAGCAACATGTGGGTTCAATCGACACCAGACCTCGACTCGTTCTGCTGCAAACTTCTCCCTTTTATTTACAATTAGCTCCAGATCGATTTACCTTCAGACGAATAAATGAGAGGAAGTAAAAATAAAGACGCTACTTCTTGTTCTGTTTAGTTTTTCACAACATTGTAGACGTTTGCAAAGCGCCACAACATTCCTCCCATAAAAAGCAAATAATTCCCAGATACAGCTCCTCTGGGATCATGTTCTTAGCGTTGCAGGCCAAGCAGTGAGCATGGCTGTGAATGGAGGAGGGGCGACTGGAGCCCGTGTGTCTGTGCACAAAAAAAAAAAATCTATGTGATTTAACAAGTGGTTCATGTGTCTGCAGATGTGGGCATGTGTGAATAAATGAGCACAGAGAGGCTAAGGTGGAGTGATGATGGGCACTGGTTCCTTTGTACTGTTAGCAAAACATCATGGGTTAGTGAACGGATTTTAACAATACTCTTTCGAGGAACGCTACGCCTTTAACACTGACATTGTTTGAGCCTGGACCATGGAGCGGGAGGAGGAGTGGGGGGACACAAGGGGCTCAGTGGGAAATGGGTCACGCAGCTGTCCAACACTCCTGTGCTAGCTTCACTTTGCAAAACGCACACAACTGCAGTCAAGCAAAAACAAAGAGGAAAAGTGCAAAATGTTCTACACAGAAAATAAAAACACGCCATGATTAGTTTAGGCACTTCAGTCAAGATATGAAAAACTTGAGTTCTTCTGTGTAGTATATGTGCTCTACTGACTCTGTCTGCATTTAAATCACTCAAATAAAATCTATAGAAAATCAACATTTGCTTCAGTTAAGAGTATTTTAGTACACTCTCATGAAGTGGCTAAAAACTAGCTCTAATGGACTTTTTTTTTTTTTAATTAAACACAGGCACTATTCCAGACTTTAGAAAGGCACAGATAAAAGATCCTGGCAGAGCTACATTCAAGGCCAGAATGAAGGAAACGGCTGCTCCACAGGCACCGACTGGCCTCAACACTTGAGCAATAAAAAAACACGAGTATCAGAGGCCAAAGAGCTGAGGTAAGCAGTCAGCTTTCTGGGGGGGGGGGGGGCTTTATGGACCCCCCCCCCCCCCACACACACACACACACACACATACGACTCTAACAGCACTTCACCACAGAAATGATGAATACCTGTGTGATTCTTTTATCTCATCACACCCACTCCTGCAGCGAGCGCTTGCAGTGAATCAAGGCCCTCGGCGTCTCTTTGTTCTGCAGAGTCCGGAGGATTGCGTAGATCAGGACGAGGATGCACAAGATGAGCACCAGAGGTACGATCACCATGATCAGAGTCGTGACCTTTGATTCGTTGTCAGCCACAGTCACGACCACATTCACCTCTTCCTCCTCTGTGATGTCAGGCTTACGGTCTTTGTCTTTGTCCTGGTCCTTGTCTGGCTCTTTGTGCTCATCTTGGCCTCTGTCTGAAGGCTTGACTGGTTTCTCCTCCGGCTTTTGCTCCGGGTCTGGGTCCGGCTTTGGGTCGGGTACCCACGCACAGCCCATGAAATCCTTCAGGATGGAGCGGGGATAGCCTTTGTCTGCTTCTGATCTCAGGTTGTCAAACCTCCAATAATTGGTACCTTTGTAGAAATAAGTGTAAGCTGCAAGGAAAAAGATGCATAAGATAATCAGCTGATGTATAACACTTTAGAGAGGACATCATGCTTTATAATGGATCAATTTTACATCAGAAACACACAAAAACAAAGCTTTAAAACATTTTTCTTATTTAATTTTAGTATCTTCAAAGACTGTCATAGACAAGTGCAGGTGATAAAATTAACATGACACAAATCTTCCACGCCAGAAGAACCACAGAAAAGGCTTTAAGGAAATAGTTTAGTTTACTGAAAAGGGTTTGTGTGGAGTAGTTATGGCTAATCAGTATCTAACCTGCAGTAGACAACAGTCAGCGTGATACCAGTTTGAAGAATTAGGGATGAATTCTTCAAGCTAACTGCTACTCAGCGTAAAACACATTTAGGAGTGAATTTTCACCATCTAAATTTTCTATATCAACTCAAAATTAAGATTTACCTTTTACACATTCTCACTTAGACTCTCGTTTGTTTTCTTTGTCATTCTTTTCTCTACCAAACATCTGTTAAGCTATGCAAAACGGGTTGTAGCTGCAGAATGCATTCTGCAGTAAAACCCTCCATGTCTATCACTCCCACCAGTCTAATCCCAAAATAATGCAAATAAACAGTAAAGTAGAAATAATGTAAGTGAGGACAACATGCCTTTATCTGAAGAGATAAGAGGACATTCATACGTCTATTCTACAAACAAAGAACTGTTGATTTAAGAGACAGACAGTAGGTTCATGCCAACGCTGTTCAGTTAAAAATATAGCAACATCATGAAAAATGTCACCATGGTGACGCATAAAAATATTTTATGCAGCCTTCACCATGCACTTAGTAAAGTTTTGAGTTAAGATGGTGGAACTTCCCTCATTATTGGGCTTGACATCGCCATGAAACTTGTCTTCCAAAGTTTCAAAGTAGATTATTAGATTTTCTGCTGCAGGTAAGATGCTGACCAATCATAACCCCATTAAAAAAAAATCTCTTTAAGCAGCTTTTCATTGGTAAGCAAAGTTCATCTGATTTGACTTTAAAAGGATGCAGAATCTTTTTAATTTAAAACATCCTCATTTACTTTCAGATGAGTCTTGCAGCATAAAACTAGATTCAGTTATTGTGCAAACAACGAGCAGACTCAGGAATGTTTTTTTAGGGAGCAGTTAATCTTTCTCACTCTCCTCAACATGGAAGCAATATTCCTACGTTTCGCAAAATATGATTTTATATTGTAAGGGCCTGCATTATAAATTGTCGAAATGAAACTACAAAAATGTCATATAAAGCAATAAATCTATGAGATGTACTGATTTATTGCTCTAATTGGGAGAATGGTGTGAAGAACCACACACAGTTTTCCAGAATTAGGTTCCCGCCTGTACGTTTGGCTCTGGGTTGAAGGCCTGGCTGCCTGCAGAAACGTTCGGGGCGTTTGGGCGGAGATGAGGTTTGACCGAATGGTTTCGAGCTGCTTAGCCACACAAATCTAATTTCCAAAGGAAGAACAGGCCGACATTCAAACCAGAGCTCTCGTTCCTCTTTATCCTCTCCTTGTCATCCCCTCATCCTTCTCTCTGCTCTGTTGGCTCCAGCCTAACCAGTCTCCAGTGTATTTCACTTTCCATTCTGTTCCACCCACCCACCATCTCCCATCTGCCTGTGCTTTTTTTTTTTCCTGCTTCAACACTTAATGTATAGATTTTGACTATATATTCTCATAAACTCAAGCTTTTCCTAAAACAAAGCCTTGAGTGTTTACTTACATCCATCATCACTGAGGAAGGCTCCTTTAGGGGAAGGAGGAATCTTGCCCCATCTGCTGATTGGTTTGGGAAAGTCATGGTCTGTAGTCCGGGTGTCCTCATTGTACCGCCAGTACCTGCACACGAACAGATTTATTCAGTGAAAAGAACTTTAGCTAACCTTTAAAAACAAATCTCACTGATCGATTTGATCCAACATTTCACTCCTACTTCCCATTTTGCATCTAATGCCTCATACCTGTCTCCAGTGAAGAAATATGTGTTTCCATTGGGCTCCCACCAAATAGCTGTATCGATTTTGTGCGTAGGAATCCCTCGTCCGTACTGATACAGGGGCTGTGGGTACCCCGGCAGCACATCCGCCTCCCTGAACAACCAGTATCTGTCATCTGCAAGGACCGGGAGACATTACTTTCCCTAAGAAGACATTAGGACAACATGAGCAAGAATACAAGATAAGGTGAATCAGTGAAGAAGAAAAGCTAAAAAAAGAGAATGAAATTAAAGAAAGAAAATGAAAGTCAGGTTATACAGTACTTGTCATGAGAATAAGTCACTCTTAAGGAAGCATGGTGAAAGATCTGCACAACAAAGTTTTTCCAAGATCTCCTTCTGTTAAAGCCAATTCACCTTTGAAGACATTATAAGCTATTTTCCACATTTATTGCAGTAAAACAGACTCGGTCAGAGTCTTCTGGTTGTTGTCCACCTGCAGTGGGATACAAATGGTTGGGCAACCCCTGGGTAAAAGTTCTTACCATAAATGGGAGGGATATTTCCAAAAACCATAAAGCTGAAGAGGAATTCTTCATCTAACCAACAACTATTTATAGGCAAGAAAGTTCACAAACATTTGAACTAGGGTCGTTAACGTTAAGGTGTTAACACATGCAATCAATCTAAAAAGTTTAACTTGTTAATATTACATAATGCAGATTAATCCATCACTATACTGTTTTCAATGTTCCCTCTAAGCTGCACGCACATCATAAAACCACCCTGCCCAGGTCAAAACAGACCAGCGTCACATGATTTGTGTTGCGACAACGGAAGTTTACGAAGACGTAAAAATGTCAACCCATGAAATCACAGGCGAACCTTCATTCCAGCCAGTCAGCGTCTTCTGGAGTTTCGGCGCTACGTCCGAAGAAGCTAAGTCGCTACAAGCAAACTTGGCTTCTAGCTTTTCCAAGCTTTACACTGCACATTTCATCGCATACTGAGGAATAATATTTGTCGTTGTGGATTTATCACAGAAGTTTACGGTCGTACCACGTCAAACAAAGGCGGTAAGTTAGATAATCCCATGACTTGTAGCTGTTTTTATCATGCTAAGAGTTAGCAAACAGTGCTCTGTGTATATCTGGATGGTCAAAGGAAAAGTTTATAAGACAGTGGTGAGACCAGCTATGTTGTATAGTCTGGAGACAGTGGCACTGACAAAAAACCAGGAGACAGAACTGGAAGTGGTAGAAATAAAGATGTTGAGGTTCTCCTTAGAAGTGACAAGGATGGATAAGATTAAGAATGAGATCATCAGAGGTACAGCACATGTTGAACAACTGGGAGATCAAGTTAGAGAGGCCAGACTGAGATGGTTTGGACATGTCCAGAGGAGGGACACTGGGTATATTGGTAGAAGGATGTTAGAAATGCA
>JARVGQ010000002.1:13643109-13656444 GCA_031762355.1 Hypsolebias martinsi | reverse complement strand
CATCACCAGCAGAACAGGTTTTTTTGCATCCAGGGACAGAAGAATGTCATTCTGCACTTTGAGCAGTGCAGATTCAGTGCTGTGACGAGCTCTGAAGCCGGACTGGAATTTTTCAAACAGACTGTTGTGCTCTAGAAAAGATTGAAGTTGATTAAAAACAATCTTTTCTAGGACCTTTGATAAAAACGATAAATGGGAAATTGGCCTGAAATTAGAGAGAGCAGAAGGATCTAAGCCTGGTTTTTTGAGAAGAGGTCTGACCATATTGATTAATCGTGATTAATCACAGCCCCCGAGTGTGATTAATCTGATTAAATATTTTTAATCAACTGACAGCCCTAATTTGAACACACTATGATAATCTGAGCCCTATACAAAACGAGTTCAGAGAGTTCCTTTCATTTTCAAAGAGAAAATATTTTAGGAACATTTCAAATGTTTTTATGTCCCAGTCTCAGAGGAAAATAAAAAGATGAATCTGTCGTAGAAAAAAAAAAATTTGATTTACAGACAATTAGGTGAGGACTTATTCAAATGTATTACAAAGCTTTGGAGAACAGCCAGACCCATAGAGAGTCGATGCATCACATGTACAGAGCTTATTAATGCATTTCCTATCAGAGTTCTGACTTCCTGAAATGAAAAAGTTAGTTCCCTTCAGTCAGGTCACTGAGTCCAGGGAGAAAAGGAGAAGGTTTTCAAGGTTTCCTGCAGGGGATGAGGTGATAAACATCTCTACCCAGCTGTCCACAGGCACCGTCATTCTAATCTACAGTGATACCAAAGCATCAAATAACATACCATTCAGATCACAATGATCTCCTCACTTCCTTATTTGAGTCATTTAAGGAAAGATGAAGTGTAAAGCAAAATAATATTGTATAATACATACAATATTGTAACGTATCAGAAGCAGATCAATAAATACTATTTTCCATCACAGAATCATAAAACATTTGAAAGGGAACCTTTGTGTATCTGCTATAAATTCTGAATGTCTTCTCAGGTTAGCCAACGTTGAAGGAAACATCAGTGTTTCATCAGGCATAGACGTTTGTAAAAGTAGAAACAGCTCGTGCCAGTTTAAAAAATTAGCCATTTTAGTTACTATGATGAGTTAAAGTTAATAAATGGACGCTTCAAGACCAATAATCAACAACAACCAGCTGGAGACTTGTCTTGTGCAGCGGCTAAAATACTGAAATTAATTTTTTGTGTTCAAAAAGATGGAAAAGGCCAGTTCAGGTGACGTTTCCAGTTCTGGAAGACTAAAGTAAATTTCCATAACAGCTCTTCCTTCATAAGCTCAACAGATCAAATGTGGCTCAAATTCCCCGTTTGACACAAAAGAGGAGTTAACTGGCTGAAGAAGTGACTCAGCGTTCTACTGCGGCCTCACATAAAAACCTCCATCCTGACGAGTCATTACAATAAAAACCTCAGTGTCATAAATGTACTAATAAACCTACAAACAAGCCCAGCGTACTTAAACTACAAGACATTTGGACAAATTAATGTGGAGCAGAATTTGCAGCAGCAGCAACACAAACACCTCTTCAACTGTGATGGAGACAAGATAATCCACCCAAAAAGTGTAAATTATTACGGCTGGGTCCACTTTGAGCTGTAGCTGAGCTACCCAACAAACATGAGTAGTATCCTATTCAGCTGCTGCCAAAGGAGAAAATCTTTTAGAGTCAAAAGTGACCACATTTAGACCAGCAAAAACTAAAAAAACTGGACAAAAATACTTCATTTCTTTGACCAGTAAGCCTGAATCCTGCTAATGACACTATAATCACCCCGAGAACATTATTTATTTATTTAGAATGTATTAAACCAATTTGAACCTTAACTGGAAAACATCAGCTTCATGGCACTTTAAGGTTTTTCAGACTTGTCCAGTCCACACAGAGTCAAGCTGTAGGACGTCTAATGTGACTGACATGATCTCACATCAGCAGCCTGAATGTCTCAAGACAAACAAACAAACAAAAACCATCTATTTACTCAACTGCTGGCTGATTAAAGTTAAATAAACAGCCATCTTTGGAAGAATTCTGAAGATGTGACTTGTTTGTTTGGTTTTTAAGGTCAAAAAGCGTTAATGAACTGTTTATCAGAATATTTATTCATATAAAAGTCATTTTTTGTTGAGATTTTAATAAAGTGAATGACAGGCAGAGCGCTGTGAGAGTGAGTTTCTATTTAGTTTAATGTTTGTTCTGATTGTTTTGTGGTCGCTGTAAAGTGTAATGTGCTTTGTCAATCAGAGGACAACAATAACTGACCTAAATAAACACAGAGTTCATGTTCAATTCACAGTCAAGCTGTGTAGAGAACAGCTGACTGTGGAGTTTTACAGGTTACAGTCATCCATTTTTGTGGCTCATACCTCTGAGAAGTCACTAATCACTGCCTATGCACCTTTATTTCTCTTTTATGGTGTCTGTTAGACAAATCAGCAGAGAAAGAGCTAAAAGGTATTGGAATACACAATTTGCCATAAAATGTGAATTGAGGTGTCAGAGCTGACTCCTTGTAGTCAAATCCTCCAAAACGGATTTGTAACAAGCCTAAACAATCATGGCTGCCTGACTCCGACATGAATGGAGTGATCCTTCTTTCATACACTTGATTTTCTCTCTCTCACAGCTGTAAATCACTTCTGACTGCAAAAGCTCAGCCAAACCCGCAGGTTAAGTTATGATAGCAATATCTAGCCGTCTCATGCTCAGTTTATGGGCTGGATCAGTCAGGCTTTGGCCTGGTTTTAGATGTGCTGCGGCCAGTAGGGCATGTTTCACTCAAAGATGGAAGAGTGGATTAACTATCAGGAAATTCTGGAGGCAAAAATGAAAACATAGAACAATGAGCCTTTTTATTTGGATTGCTCTGACTTAATGAGTATAAATTTGAGATCAAATGTCTCATAAACCTTACAAAAATGCATGACAAATCACCGTAATGCATAAAAGAAAAGCACCACAGCTGTTCGCGTTTTGAAGCAGCGCAGCGTAAGGAAAGAAGGCAGCCAACTTTCTCTCGAGGCCTTCTGGGGCTCAGCTGGAGCTATCTGGGCCAACAACAGCTGCCACGCTGCAGAGGACTCGTTCAGGACGCTCACACAAACTGAATGATGCAAAGACACACAATCACACAACTGTCCCTCGATCTGCAGCTGGATTGTCAGAATGTTTAAACAATGAATCATTTGGCTGAAGGGAGAACTTTCTTTTTCGTGACGCTGTAAATGGTATAAACATTTCTGTGCATGCGCGCTCAGTTCCTCATAAATCAAGCTGTGTGGGGGGAAAAAAAAAAAACGATGCGTTTGCACCGGTTCCTTTCAGCCAACAAGCTCAAATCAAAGCGCAAATGTTTCCATTCTGGCCCCAGTGAAAGAGAAGCAGGAAGAGCAACCGATCCAGGCACGCTCCCTTTATCAAGGGGCTAAACGATTTAAAAGATGTGACAGGCTTATATTGGTTGTAGTGGTAATAAATGGCATGTCATACCTTTAAAGAAGACGAATTTGCCATCATGGCGTTCGTAGGCTGCATCAATGTCACTTGGGAGACCAGTCCAGAAGACCGATATTGGCATGGGGTAGTTGTCCAGGACTCTGTTCCTCCGAACCCGCCAGAACCAGCGTCCCTAAAAAAAAGACACTCGTATGTAACTCTAAACAACAGCCCGGTCCTTTAAATGGCTGTTCCTGTGTAAGATTTGTGCCATTTCCTCACCTTGAAAACAAACATCTCCCCCCTCAACATGGTCACCGTATCAAAATCTCCATCACAGATGTTGGGGGGCTGGTTGGCCGGGACTTTGGGAGGCCTGGTGGGAGACGGGATATCTTTTCTAACAGGTGGGGTGGTGGGTTCTGGCTCAGGTTGGGTGGTGGTGGAGGTGTGGTAAGAGGTAAGTACGGTTGGACTTGACTCTGGTTGGGCTGGGGGGTCCAGGCTGCCTTCAGTGGGGTCCGATGGTTTGGGTGGGGAGTTTGTGGGAGATGATGAGGAGGGTTTGTCTTCAGGAGCAGAGGGGGAGGTGGGGGAGACATGGTTGGGTTCGTCATCGGGGATGGGAGGAGAAGTAGACGGAGCATCAGTAATCAGAGGAGGACCTGAGAACAATAAGACAGATTGTTCATCGTTTAATGCTGAGTCGGCATTTTCACTGCTTTCCTGTGCATACTGTCTCCTGCACGACTTCTATACACTCTAGTGCTTCTTTCTTTTATTATTATTTTTTTTTACCCGTTTGTGTATGAAAACATTTGGCTCAGTCAGTAACACTGCGTGTTTAGACTTTTTGAATTATCCAACTTTATTAACAAATAAATCCATCCATCATCTTTACCCACTTCTTCATTTTTGGGTCACAGGGGTCACTGGTGCCAATATCCAGCATCACTGTGTGAGAGGAGGGGGACACCCTGGACATGTCTCCAGTCCATCACAAGGCCGCAAAGAGACAAACAAGACACAAAACATTTGACTCTCTCTCTCTCACACCTATGGACAATTTAGAGTTACCAATCAGCCTAACATGCACGATTTTGGTCTATGGGAGCAAACTGGAGTACCCAGAGAAGATCACGCATGCACAGAGAGAACATGCAAACTCCACCCAGAAAGGTCCCCTAACTGGGATTCGATCCAGCGGCCTTCTTGCTGACAGGCAACAGCTGTACCAATTGCACCACTGTGCCGCCCAACAAATAAATTCCCCATAGAATGTTCCATGATGATCAATTAGTGTTTAGATCTTACTAATTTTTTTCTTTTACAATTTATACTTTTTTTGGATGTAACTGGGATCCTGTGCGCACACTTTCGTTCCACCACATGTACCACATGCGATGCGAATGACAATAAAGAGCCTTGACCTTGAAATACACTGAGATCTCAATTCCTTCAAAAAATATTGTTCTTTGAAATCTACTTCAGCTCTTTAGTCTTGTGATTTTTTTTTTTTTTTTTTAGCTTTTAGCTACTGTTTTGCTAATTTAACTTTTATCTACTGTTTTGCTATTTTTAGCTTTTAGGTAGGGTTTTGCTAATTTTATATTTTAGATACTGTTTTACTAATTACATTTCTGTTCTGCTTGTTTTACCTCTACCAATCCAGTTTCAGGTTCTTCAATAAACTTCTGCACCCAGCATTAGGTTTCATGCAGCATTTTGCAGAAATTTCTATTTTCTTTAGTTCAAATAAATAATATTACGCATTATATCTTATTTAAAGAGCATGACAAATTAAGCACAATGTCAATATAAAAGGGTCCCTGATCCCTTTAAAACAATGTTTTACTGAATCATTTTTGAGCAACTATAATTTTAGTGCTGCAAACCCACAGTGCAGCTCATTGTGTGATCAGAGTTTTATAATAACTTTGGCAAATTGACTTTATATATTTTAACTATTTGTTTTTGCTCTCGTCTCTTTGTAAATCAATATCCTCTCTATAAAAGTAACCCAATGTTCCATCGTGTGCGGTGGATTTAAATTCGTTTAGTTTGCTTTAACTCATGTTGTTGCCACTCTTAGATAAATGATCCCTGCTTGTTGCTAAGAGAAGAAAACATACCAATACAAGCAGTTACGTAACCTCTGTGGTTGAATAGCTTTTATGTTTTGCTGCGACAAACGTACTGCAGCATTTATAACGAGGGAGAACGCTGGTCATCAATGAGGGGAAACTTTCAGCCTCTGCAAGGTTTAAACATTCACTTACCGACAGTAATTACTTTTTACTTTTTGTTAAAACGATTGCCAGAATAATGCCTACTAGTTAGAAGTGTTCGATACTGTTTTACATTCAAAAAACTTTATAGACTGAACATATTTTTAGCGCAGCAGAAAGTTTCCCAGGAGTTACATGGTGACAGCTGTTTTGGTTTCACATCATGAAAAGAATGTATCACGTGCTCAGAGTAGAAATGGGTCAGGGTCGCTGCACAAAAATACAGGGAGATTTTGAGCAAATTAGAAACGATATGGGATAAATATTTGGTTTGTCTTTTTGTCCAGCTGCTAATCACTTGTGTGAAAACATCCTCCAATGATTCAGTACAATTGGTAGAATAAAAACAAATGGGAGTGCAGAGGATTTAATATTGGCTCTTTTTAGCACCAGTTAGCATCTAGTCTGTCTCAAGTCTTCACGTTATTCACCAGTTAGCTGCCCACTTTGTGCTGCAAATATAATGAGGACTGTGGACATGTGCCTATTAAAAGCTGCAACATTTTGCATTCTGGAATTTAAAATAGGCCTAACTGAGGTCAAAATAAATTCATCGCTTAGATCTTTATAATTTATCTGAGGAGTTATTGCCAAAAGTGACCTTCTGAATTATATTGTACTGTTATTAAACACAGAAAATGTTACTTAAAGTGTCTTCTTTTGTCACAACGATACGTTTTGCTAAAATACGTTTGATAAACTCGAGTCGACAAACCCAACAACGGACAAGGTCAGCAAATTAGCCTTTGACTAATAAAAAAAACAAGTTTATGTACCATTCATGTTTGAAACAATTAAAGCTTCTTTAAAAAAAAACACAAAGCTATAACTTGTAGAACAGAGGAAAAAAGGTTTTTCACTTTGTCAGTCTGAATCATCAGATGTTTTGCCTCATACAGCTGGGGATTTTCTACACAGCACTTTAGATCTGTTTAATAGAAGGAAACTACTGTATAATTCTAGGCAAAACATTTACCTCACAGTGTTGACAGAAGACAACATACAAGACGCTTGTTAAACATCTACCAAAACTCTGTTGGTGTGGAGGTACTTCAACCAAAGACATGTTTATAAAACTGACTTTTTTTTTTTCATCTGTGATGAGACAAGAACAAACAAACAGATAGAGGTTAAAAATATATAAACTTTCAGGAAAAGAACACATAATTTTCAGATTTAAATAATGTCTACAAGCTGAACTGTGCACTGCACAAACCTATGCATGCGTCTTTGAGCCTTTTATGACATGAGCAAATTAAAAACCTGTTCACTAACACACAGATGTGTTTAGGGTGACCAGATGTGCCTAACTTTGTGGGACAGTCCCTTTTTTTTCTTCATTGTTGTGCAGTCTGACCTGCGATTATGATTTTGGCCGATACAAAATTTGTTTTATAAGCAACACGTGCATGGGGTTATAAGGTCACAATGCACCTTCAATTTTCCAATATTATTTTATTGAAGAACATACCCTTGAACAATATCCTAGACACAATGCGAACTTGTTTTAACTGGCCATGAGGTAGTGCTCTGAAATATAAATGAAGTTTAGACAACCGTTGCTAAAACAACAACAAAAAAAAAAAAATCGGTAAAATCGGTTTCTCATGCAAGTATCAGTTGATTTCCGATTTCCCAAACTAAAGGAAATCGACCCCTACACTCAAGATATGATCACTAACATGGCTTTCTTTTCACTCAGGATGAGATGAGAACATAGCAGCATGCTTCTCTGAATGAGGTTCACTGTTCTCTCTGCTGCAGATGTTAATCTGGACAATGCTTCTTTTCAGGTCCTCATGTCTTACTTTGACAAAGATCCAGATGTGATACTATGTGATTACCCTAAAATTACAGCTGACATTCCTCTCCCTCATCTTACGGAGGATTTCAGGGCCCCAGCTGAGGGGTTTAAGCCAAAATAATAAAAAGTGGAGTTCAAGCTTTGGTTTTGTTGCTTTTCCATCACTCGCAGTCTCTGGGTCGATTGTGTGTCCCTGCAAGGCAACAGCTGTAAGGTTGGTGAACTATTTTAAAAAGAGGCTGTGTTTAAAAGTTGACATGTTTTTAATCATTGTAAGGTTTGTGTGAAAGTCAACTGTTTATTATTACCCATAACATTTATTTATGTTATTAAAATAAAACAGATAATACCTACCGGTACATGGAGAAACTGTGTATTCTGTGAAAACTCAGTGTGAACTGAGGACTGAACGACAACTGAAGCCAGCTAAAAGTAGCAAAATGCTAGCTAAAAAAGCAAAAAGTTAGCTAAAAGAATGAAATGGTAACTAGAAGTAAAAAGATGCAAAACTATAATTCAAAGAAGCAAAAGGCTAGCTGAAAGCTAAACGCAACAAGCAACAAAAGATTAACAAAAGCTAAAATTGGCAAAACACTAACTAAATGCTAAAAGTGGCAAACAGGTGGATAAAAGCTAAAAATATTAAAAGGCTTCCTACAAGCTTAAATAAGCAAATGGCTAGCTAAAAAGGTAAAGTAGCAAAATGTTAGCTAGAAGTAAAGACTAAATAAAAGCTAAAAGAAGCTAAACTGTAGCTAGAAGCTAAAAGTAGCATAAGAAAACAAAAGCAGAGCAAGCACAAGAAAAATGTTTTGAAGGAATTCATGACATCTCAGTGTTTTCTATCAGGAAAATGTTAGTAAATAAACCCAACAAAGTCAGTCAGGTCCACTTTGGGAGTGTGCTGCTTGTGGGACAGAGTTTGTTTGTGGCTCTTCGGATTGATGAAGTCCTTTGGATGAAGGCTGAAACATCTCAACAAAAAAGAAAAAGAAACCGTCCAGATGACCTGACTGAACTTTGTTGGATTTTTTTTACCTGGATAATTAAGCATGAACTTTGATGTTTGTAAATAAAATTAAATAGTTTGAAAAGTATAAAAGTTACAAAAACCAAAAGTCAAAGTACCCATATCCTTAAAGAGCTGAATGTTTTGATATATGAATTGTGGAGGTAGAACAATGTCTGCAGAAGTATAAAGTATAAGTATTGCAAATAGAACAGGAAAAAAAAACTATTAAAAAACAAAAGTGCAAACGCTGAATCACCATTCACACAATAAGCTAACTACTAATAAAAAAAGGATACATGCAACGTATTCTGCTGAATTTTACTCCTAATCAACATTCAAATGCTACTGAGTTTTTATTTAAGGAAAGTCCAGACAATATTTTCTACAAATCCTCCAAGATGTCTGCACAGAAAGAGATTAATTTAATCTGCAATTGTAAAATATCAAACTAGCTTGAATTCAAAGAAACTATTTTAATTTGAAACGTTTTTAGTCTTGCTGACCACAAAAGTGTTATTCATTTTTTTTATTCAATCCTTTTTATTTGAATCCAAACTAGCACCATTTAAGTGTTAAAATCATGTCCAAAAACACTTCAACCTTTGGACTGGAGAAGTCAGAAACTTCTAAACCACTGACCTTCAGATTAAAAGATGATCCATTCTGAACCACAGCAGTTAGCTAAAGTTTTAATTATGGCGACTTTAAATAACGGTTTAAAAATATAAAGGAGCACTGAGCTTCTTACCGTACATGTACTGTATTCCTCTGATGTCGTCCTCATGCAGCGTGAAGTTTTCTGTGTTGATCCATCGGTACAAAGGAGCCATTGTAGCGTTGGGGTTATCAGAATGTTCCAGACCGAGAGCATGACCGAGCTCATGGACTGCAACCAGGAAGAAGTCGATACCTGAGAGACGAGCATGAACCGACTAATGTTAACCAGAAAGTTCATGTTATAACATTAATCTAAAACAGCACAAATCAAAACAATACTGTAAACAAGCACTGCTTTATCAAATGTGCAAACGTGCATCTCTGATAAGGATTTTACAAATACTGAATTAGTGAAAGTATACAATACTCTGACATTTCACACAAAATATGCCAACACCATCAGAATTATAATCCCTGGCAAAAGTTATTTGCAGGAAACCAGTTGTGGTTTAAGAACAAAGACCCGCTGACCTTTAGGGTCTTCATTGTCCAGCGTCCACGGCTCATCGGCGTCAAAGTGTACGTCTCCACCTATGCCTGGTCCAGGATAGTAGGCGTGGGCCAGTGACCCACCCTCACCATCAAACGGTGACATATCACCATGGAAACCAGAGTCGAACAACAAGAAGATATCGCCCATCTCAGTGTGGCTGCCGTTCTCAATGGGTACCTGTTCGAAGGTGAGCGGCGTGACCCGTCTCCACACGTCAAAGGCCCTGCGGATCGCTTCAGAGCCCCGCTCCGTGCCCAGTTTGTCATGAACGTTCTTTAAACTGGATTAAACAGATTACTGCACGTGAATCAGAGGTGGAGCTGGAAACATTCTGCACACGTGCTGGTTCTGTTTCTGTTTTACGGACCTGTAAGTGATGCGGTCTTTGTCCCACCGCTGCCCCGTGAGAGCGTAACGCTTCCTCCTGGCTGCGTCGACCGCCTCCTCTGGTTTTCTGTCAGGGAGGCCACAGCGAGGCCGACGCATGGCCCTGTACGTAATTACACAATAGACACTGTCAAAAGAAGAAGTTTTCACCTACTTTCTACATGTTTCCTCCTAAGCAGCAGCTCTCCAGGCTTTCTGTCTAAGGTTTTATGTGGACTTGACCTGCTCTCTGCAGTGAAAGTAGCATTTCTTGCATATCCCTCAACACCTTTATGCCAAAGGTTTAAACACAAATCTTGTGCAATGACTCTCAGTTACTACCACACCAAGTTTTTAGGCGTGCACCGATAAATCGGCCCCGATTTCCTTAATTTTGGGAAATCGGAGGATACTTGCATGAGAAACCGATTTTACCGATTTTTTTTTTGTTTGTTTGTTTGTTTTAACAATAATTGTCTGAACTTTATTTATAGTTCAGAGCACTACCTCATGTCCAGTTAAAACAAGTTTATATTGTTTCTAGGATACTGTTCAAGGGTATGTTTTTCGACAAAATAATACTGACAAATTGAAGGTGCATTGTGACCTTTTAACTCCTGACAGTGTCACTTATAAAACAAAATTGGTATCGGCCACAATCGGAATCGGCAGGTCAGACTTTGTAGAAATTGGTGATCAGCCAGGAAACTGAACTCCGTGCACCCCTACAAGTTTTAGCTCAATATTTGTACAATTAACCGAGTTATAGCCATTTCTGTGCTCGTTAAAGTCAGTTAACAGTAGAAGCATCTTGAATCGGGCTGGTTAATCAGTTTTTAAATTTGTCCATTGAGAATTTCATGAACATTCATTCACTGATTCATGAGGTAAATTGCTAACACACACAATATATAGAAATAACTCCAGACTTTGTATTGTATAAAGAGATGCTATTAATGCATTCATGACAATTCCATAAATCTTACGGCTAATAGAGTAAATAAAATGAGCCAGAGGGACAAAGTTAACACTAATAACTGCATTATCATTATTATATTGTTATGTCCTCTCCCCTGTGGAATGTCTGTGTCATTATGTGTCTGTGTGTGGGGTGTTTTTTTACAATATCAGGCTCTGTCTCCTCGGCCAAGGAGTGAGAGTTTGATAGGAATTTTTGCCTCCAAATCCTAAACATGTGTCACTTAAATACTTTTTGTCTGTCTAAACAGGTCTCACTTGTAAATGAGTCTTTGAAGCTCATGCTTTATCTGTGTAAATAAAGATTGAATGAATGAAAAATTATTAAAACAGAAACTCTCTTTTGTTTGTTTGCTCTGATTAACCACCAGCAACCAACTTCTGTGTGACGAGCGTCGCAGATTATCAGCATGAACACATTTTATTGTATTGTTTCCCCCTCTCTCGATGCCGTATAATTTAATAACGGTTCTGTAGGTTTGACATACATCAATCTAAATAACTTTGTTTTTTTTTTTAAACTAACAAGCAAGACCTCCCAGAGGTTCTCTAAATTTCTCCCCAATAAGCATCGAGGAGAAGAGTATGCTGAAATAAAACGCTTCAGAAAATCAGTGTGTTGGGTTTTGATGCCTTGTTTTCTCCAGTGACATGAGCAAAATATGTATCTCCTTTGGAGCCATAATTTTTGAGAAAGGTTTGTTTGACGCAATATGTAATAATAATGCAATAAATGTAATAATTAGAATATCTCAATCCAGAAGGGGGGCTCAAGAAAGGGGGGTGAATGTGTAGCCTTTAGAGACAGACTATACTAAATGGTGCCAAAAAGAGCTATTTGGCCATTTCTTTACTCTCACTCTAAACATTTTTCATATGGAAACTTTAAAAAAAGTCCAATTCTGTTCTGGCTTCAATGACCCTCATCTGGCCACCCCTTTGGAAACATTTTAGAGGCACCCCTGACTCGCACATGTTTCTAAAACACATCACAGCATCATTAAATCCACTCCACCGTGCCTGCAGACACACATCATTCGTTTTGTACTTATGTAAATGAGCTTACGCGACCGTGGCGGCGTCCATCACACCAGTCGCCTCCAGGCCGTAGAAGCGCTGCATGTCGCTGATGGCTTTGGATAAAGTCTGAGCTGAATGCATGGTGGACATTTGTCTGCTCGCCTGGGACAGGTAACCAAACTGACGGAGCCACGCCTGTGGGAAGAAACAGTCAAACACGTTGAGGTGGTCCAGTCGAAACACCGGTGTCTGTTTTCGTACCGCAGGGCTGCGTGGAGCGTTTACACCAGAGGACAGCTGGGTTCAGCTTGTGGTTCTAAACAAACCGCTGCCTAATAGCTGGAGAGCTCGTGAAGCATTGACAGAAAAAAAAAAAAGGTATAAACCAGATGGCTTGCATTAGCATGAAAACATTCCTGCACTGACAGACAAAACAAGGATGGAAACTAAAAGTTTTGGACAATAATTAAACTTCCTATAAATCTGTAGGACACGAGGTAAGGTCAGCATCTGTGTGTCGAATTCTGATTAAACTTTCTTCTTGATTTTGTGTTTGCTGACAGAAATAATGAGGATGCTGAGCCAGTAGTCGGACAAAATGAGACGATATCTCCTGAGGGGGAAAGAATCTGTCAAGTGTTAAGATCTGCTCTCAAACGCCTCGGCAGCAGAACAACAAAAACAACGCTTCAAGCTGTTCGTTCATTTGGGTTGTGTGGAGTTTTGTTTTCACATCATGAACACAGGGGAGGACCAGAACAATGCACAAAAACAAGCAAAGTCTTAGAAATTATTTTTGTATTTCCCAAAAAAGTACCAATTAAACACTGAAAATATATTTCTGAACGTGCCTGAAGAACCCCAAACTACTAAAAAGCTTAATAAGTGTAACTGAAATCACTTTGTTCTGTGTTAAAAGACAATTTCATAAGCATTTATATTTTAGAGAAATATACTGGTAACTAATTCCATTTTCAGAGGCTTATGATTTCTAACTGCAATCCTTTGTTTGAAAGAGTTGCCAGTAGTTGTGCTGTTAAAAATCCACTGACATGACGTTTGAACTTTACATAAAATGGCACAACATATATATCTTGTATCATTCAGCTATGTTCATTTTTGCAAACAAAAAGATAAATATATGAAAATTTCATTCAAAGTCATTTTAAATTTGGCGCTGTGTTTTTTCACGG
>JARVGQ010000002.1:13576545-13586613 GCA_031762355.1 Hypsolebias martinsi | reverse complement strand
CCCCCCCCCCCCCCCCCATCTTGTTCTATACGACAGCAGACTTTATCTGTAGCTAAAATGGATCCAAGGTCTGCCTGTCATCGTGGAGCACTGACGATGATGTCCCGAGGGCTTTCATCTTTGCTCTTTACATTCGCCTCCCCAACACTGAAAGGCTGAGAAAACAGTGCAATTTGTCTGAAAGGAAGCGACTGCAATCGATAGGATTTTCATTACAGTTATGTTTTCATACTGCAGGAGGGGCCGGGCGTGGAGCTCTGATGAATGAAACATTAACGTCGGAGCTTTCTCTCCCTCTCTCCCTCCCTCTCAGTCGTCAGCTTGCGAGGCCTGTCACTGCGATGATGCGGGAGCGTCGGGATGAGTTTGTGCACTGGGACCTGATTCTCCTCAGTGCAGTGTTCAGTCAACAGCTGTCTGTTTTATCATTGCTGGTTTCAGGCAGCGTCCTGGGTTTGCAGTGGGGAAAGACGAGAAAGCACCATCTTTCTGAGAGGTGCACTTTATTGAATTATCCCTGACTAGATCCACTTTGGGAGGTTGAGTTAAGCGGCTTACTTGTGATCCTGAAAATATAACTCAGGGTTTGGCGAAGAGTCAGGTTACCACAGTTGATGCATTTAGGTTCATTACTTACTAAGCAGGTACAATTTCCCAAAAGCCTACAGATGTTTGGATTCATTATCGCCCACTGTCGAGAGGCAAAAGTGGGCAATACAAAGGATAATATTTTTGTCTGTCTTTGTCTGTTGCCAAATATATATCATGCACATGGACATTTTTTTTTAAACCTGCAGAAAGAAATTATTGGAAATGCATCTGATTTAACTTTAATTTTGGAGTCAACCCAATTCAAGATGGCTGCCATTGTTGATTGACATGAAAAAAAGGCAATTCAGTTTTACACATGTTGACCATGAATTTAACGCAGTAGGGTCAACTCTGTTTCTGTTAGCAAAAATATCTTATGAACCATTGGATGTATTTTTTTTTAATCTTTTAGAGCCAACCTGATTTAAGATGGCCACTGCAGCTAATCAACATTAGCCAACTATAAATGTCTATAAATTGGTCAGTTTTGCAGATGAGCTAAAACGTTATCAGGTGGAAGCCAAGAGTAATTCACTACTCATACCTCACATCTTGCAAAATCACATGGAATTATGTATGATGCTGTTTTCAAGGTTTGACTGAAATGTCTTCAACATAAGGTCTAACACTTTGGCATGAAAGATTGCAGGCAATGTACACTCCTTCAAGGAATGCTCAGATTTTAATTTTCACTGCTATTTATTCATCTGAGTTGGCCTCTCCTCTCTAGATTCTTTTTTTATTGTTATTATTTAAGGGACATTGATGTTTATTTCTAATAATTTAAAGCACATTTAGGTGAACATAGGGCATATGTGAAGGGCTGTTCAGCTTAAGTCCAGTATAGTCATGGCATTGGTGAGTCAAGAGTAGCTGGAAGTGAGGACAGCTTTTCAAAATAATAATTCTGAAACTCTATAAAACTCCCCCAAACACAATATCATGTCATCATCATCTGAAAGACAGAAGTGATCTTGCACTGTACCCTGGTGTGACAGACCCTGATGTGCTGAGAGCTGCAGGGATTAATTTTTAAGGATGGGAGGAAAGTAAAAAGTAATTTTCTGTGGAGTCTGAATAGCTTGATATGACTATTAAAAATAGTTCTATGCTTTGCTTGTGAAGTTACAGTTTTGGTAATATCGAGGAAGCAAATTACACTTTGTATGTTGTTTTTCTTTCGGCTGCTGCCCTCAGAAGGGGACGCCACATCAAGAAAACTGGCAATTGTTTTATGCTGTATGCACCTCCTGACACAACCTAAGGTCAAACACATACCTTCCTTTTTTTAAATTTTTTTTTAATAAAGCAGAGACATTAAAGCAACTGGTTAAAAATTACATAGTGCACTGTTTAGTAGTCCTCTTTAGTCTGATTTTAAAAATAACAAAGTCAGAGAAATGCCATGGAATAAGTAAACACTTCTGTGAATACTATTAGAATCTTTACAAGACTGTAACCTGTCAGCTTTAAGCCAGGAAAAAAACAATTAGTACGGTTAATTGGCTGCTTATGAATGTAAGATTTCTTGATTCAGTACCATCAGCTCATTCAACCTTTATTTAGGCAGGTTAATCCCATTGAGCCTTGAGGACTCACTTACAAGAGAGACCTGTTTTCAACAAAGATTGATGACAACAGTGACAACAATAGACAGTCATAAAAGAGGCATACAGATTTTTTTTAACAAGTTAAAATAAGATGTCAAAAAAGTAGCAAAAACAGCTTTGTAGATTATAAGGCAATTGTAGAAAACTAAAAACAGGAACATGCCTGCACTGGTTCTTGCCATGAGTCCAACAGATTCTTAAAGCCATTTAATACAACAATAACAAACAATAATTTAACCTCTTGTGACTCTTGACTTACAAAAGAAGGCCATCTGTTTCCAGTACAGTAATGTGAAACGTTTTAAACTACTTCTAATTAATGTTTATTAAAATCTTTGGTTTTTGGATTTAGGCTGCTTTTTACTTGTTTTTTACTTAAAAAAGGAAAGTAGACCAGTTAGGACAAATCTGCCACATGTGAACAGTTTCTGAAAGTCAAACCTTTAAGAAAAACCTAAAATAAAATAAAAATCCAGCAGAAGCCATTGACACGGTAAAAAAGCGTTAAAACATCTTGTTTAAAAAGTAAAGTGGTTGATTTCTAGTTTGTCGGCAGTGTGTTTTAAGACTGGGCTTAAGACTTTTTTTTTTAATAAACCCTATAATTAGGATTGGCTTGTTATGCTGTTTAGACTACTGACAAATTGGCCTAATTTCCTTAGATGAATCGTTAAAATTGAATAGTTTTCATTTTATATTATTTCTATCTACAAAGTATTTATATCTATCTGGACATGTGATTGTCAACGTGCCATTGTGTATCTGTTCCTCCATCCTGTTCCTCTCAAACCCAGACAGTTGAAGCAGATGGCCACTTGTCCTGAGCCTGGTTCTGCTGAGAAGGAGTTTTTCCTTTCCACTTTTGCCTTCATGCTTGCTCCAGATGAGAGTTCTGCGATGAAGCTAAATTCAAATTCTGCTCCTCAGATAACTAGTGTTAACTTACTTTGCATGACTGTTTCTGTTCAGTGCCCTGAGATGACTTCTGTTGTGACTTAGCCGCTATATAAATAAACTTAATTGAATTAAATTGTGTCATTAGTACAGTGCAGGCAGGTTCATCCCTTGAACATTTTAATGACATAATGATTCACAGGTAAGAATGAAGTGACTCAATAAACAAACAAACTGATCTGAAATGATACCGAAATGAAAATAAGTGAGAACCAACCAATGATCAAAAAAAGTTTTGAAGGTTCTTCAGGACGCAGTTTATCAAGACTGCTTTAAACATTTTAGTATCTCCTGAAAGTTTCTCCTTTCATTTATTTATTCAATCATTACATTTTCAAAGCTCTAAAGTATTCTATTTGTACTGTAAAGTTTAAATGTTTTATTTGTACTGTAATGTTTAAATGTTTTATTTGTACTGTAATGTTTAAATGTTTTATCTGCATTTCAAACTGATGGAGCCAGAAAACTCTTGTACTTTGTAAATTAAATTTTTAATCTAAGAGTCGTTCTTGGTTAAATCAAGCTTTAACAATGTTTCTTAAATCTGTTTTCCTGAACGCAATATTTAAAGAAATTTGGGAAATAGGCATTACAATACTGTACTTTAATTTCAAAAGGCAGACATGCTTTTAACAGTCCATGAACACTTTCACTGAATGTCCAAATTAAGAAGAATTTAAAGTAATTATGTGTGTCCATGTCAAAACTCTTGTTAATTTCATTCAATCTAAAAACTAAAAATAAGTATGATTTTTATATAACTTAACAATTTAGTGACTAGAAATTTTTCTTTTTTGTAACATTTAATAATTTAATTCCTGGTAAAAACTCAAGTTTTGTCAGACAAAAAGCAGGCAACAATAAAAATGTTCAGCTATTTTTAATCATTTTCTCATTTAAATCAGAAAATAACTCCTTTTTTCAGTAATTTGTCTGCTTTTTAATTAGCTGGTTATTTTATTTAAAAAGATACTTTGAATGTTTTATAATTTAAAAAATAAAATAAAAAATCATCCATCACAATGTACATTCTTTACTTTTGTGTTAATTCTCGCTGTTGCCTCATGAGAAGAAATTGGCTGCAGCTTGAGCCAGAGAGCAGATGGTTGATGGATTTCTGCTTCCAGGCTTCAATATGCTGCTCTGATCCGCTCATGTGGAGCACAAACCCAGGGGCTCATTTGTTACATAATACAATATGTGATGTGCTCATTGTTACACAGAAGAAAACACAACTGTGGAACAAGTAGCGTGACACCTTGTGTGACTTTTCACTACAAAATCTTCAACCAAATCTGAAGGTTATTTTGCACATCCTCCTGACGTCAAACACAAGCAGACAAAGTACTTGCAGATAAACACAGTTTTGATTGTGGCAGACATTCTGACTCCAACAAAATACAAGTGACTGCACACACCGGACTGTCTTAAGTGTGAAGTAAGGGGGAAAAACCTAAACAGTGATTAAAGCAAACACTTCAGCTTTATTTGCAGTCATTTGTTCCTTGACAGCTCCATAACAAGACCATTTCAGCACCTGGAACGTTTGTTCAGAGCCCGGATAAAACAACTCAGTTGTCACATAAGTCTGTTTTTAAAGCTTTAGTGTGCTGGATTATGAAATGAACTGTAAACGACTCATTTTTTACATGCTAGGACAAACGTAAGACAAGTTTTGATGTGAGGAGGTCGTTATTTTCCACTGATAAACACTGAAATTTGCCAAGTCCTTTCTATATTTGCTGGAAGATACAATTTTATTTATAAAGCACTTTACAAGCAACACCGTTGGCCAAAGTGCTGTAAGATACATTTTGATATTCCACTTTAAAAAAAAAAATATATATAAATATATATATATATATATGTATAATTCTATCCTAATTATTAAAGTGGACATAATAATGCTGACAATTTCTTGGATATTTTACAAATTTCTTAATAAAGGCAGAAACCTTCATTCAGTTATTTCAACGTTGTTTTATCAAAAGCACATAATTATTTCTAATTTAGAGCACCTCATTTCAATGTTTCATAATCTAATGTTCTTTCACGTGTAAAAAAAAAACAAAAAACTCAATTTTATTTCCCTTCTTCAACATCTTGATTTTTTTTTTTAATCTGGTGGATTTCAGAGAAAAATTACAATGTATGGATAAAGGTGGCTTCACGAAATGGCTAACAAATTGTTAGCACAAACTTTTCAGTCTGTTTAGCTCCTTGTGTTAACATCATTTTGTCACAAACACTTTATTCACAGGAAAGTTTCCTCTTGTTATGAATATATTTCAAACTACAAAAAGCTGCTGCAGGGCCACAAGTTACAGACCCCTGGCCCAGTTACCACTTTCGCTGCCAAATCTTCACTTCCTGTCATTACATCAAGATTTTTACTCTGTATTTATATTGACAGTAATTTTCAGAGGTTTTTCATGAAATCACCTGTGGTTTCCACTACATGATAATGCTTGTTTAATGATTATACAACATTCTTAGCTTTTAGTTATAATTCCTAACAAACATGATAAAACGTATCCCCATTCTGCCCTCATTATTTTAGGTAATTTTTTTAGTCACATCCAATTCTTAAAAACAACCTGGTCAGATGTAAGATTATCCACCAGATTTTATTTTTAAACATTCAGTATAATGTTGATTTTGAACAAATGTAAAATTAGTCTCAACTTTTGAACTGTTTGTTTCATTGTGCTCTAATAAATGCGAAGCATGCTTATATACATTAATGCACTTTGGTGTGGCAAAAACCTTTTAGTTTTATTTTTTACAGGAAAAAAAATAAAGTCAACACGCATGAGGCAACATTTTAGAAAAAAGCTTTACAGAATTAAGACGCTAGTACTTGTATTTGACACAAATACGATTAATGAAACTTTTGTTGAGAAAATAAATCTTTGTCTCATCACTTAACATCACTTTTTCAAACAGATTGGTGCTTTTGCTTTCATGCCTAGAAAACAAGAAGATATGTTAATAAAATGACCACACTGTTTAATCTTATGGAAAACAACATTAAAGCAACTTCAGCGTCAGAGGCCTCACATCTTCAGCTCTGTCCACATGATGGTGTCCTCTCCTAACAGAGAGGGTGCAGGATGTCCCAGTCTGTCTCACGCTGCTTTACTTGAACTGGTTGTCAATAAGTGTCCCCTTCATCTTGGCCTTCTTGGCCTCCAGCTCCGCCAGCTCCTGCAGCCTCCTCTTGCTCATGCCCTTCCTCTCCAGCTGCTTCTCGATCACCTTTGCGTTCTGGGCGTAGGAGTCAGCCACCTCCCGGGCCTCGATCTCCTCCTCCTCTTCGTCGATGGTGGACACAGTGACGGAGCTGAACTTGCCCATGTCTTTGGTCCTCTTGGTCATCATCACCCGGACCTTCTTGGGCGCCTCCGGCTGCTTCTGGCTGTAGACGCTGGTGTTCCCGAAGCCCTGCCCGAACTTGACGACGGCTCCGTCCACGATGAAGGTGGCCGGGTTGTTCTTCTCCTGGTGCTGGTAGAAGAGCAGCAGCCCGCACTTGCCGCACTTTTTGCGGTACTGCCTCTCGATGCCCTCGGCTCGCTTTATGAACGCGTTCTCGTCCACCTCCACGTTGCAGAACTTGTGCGCGTGTTTGGCCCCGTCTATGACCCGGGCCCGGTCCCGAGGCCTCATGGGCAACTTCTCCAGCTGGCAGTCCAGAACCAGAACCATCTGACCACACAAGCAGTAGTAAACGTGAAGGGGCTTTTCTCCGTCGTCGTACTCCTCTCGGTCTCTGGTGTCGGAACACACCACACTTCTGGACACGACCTTCGGCATGTTCGGTTCCGACACTCAAAACCAGTTTAATTAAAGTACCGACCTGTCAAACGTTCACAGCCATAAACAAAAATACGTACAGTACCTATATACTTGTGTATGTCTGTGTTCGCAGCGAAAAAATAAAAGCTCAAACAGGAACGACGCACAACTTCCGGTGTACGTCACTAACTTTGTTCCTGACAGAAACCGACGCTTCTTTTTGTTCCGCTAAGGTTAAAGTCAAATTAGATTGAAGCATCGCGATTTACTTTTAATAACGATGAATTAGAACTCAAAATGTACAAATTCGAATTTTCTGGGCGTGAAACTGTATACTTAATTTTACATACACACCAATAAGCCAGAACATAACAGTCAACAAAATGAGAATGTTTTCAGATGAAGCATTTGACCGGTGAAACCAATATTTCTTTTCATCCCATCTAAACTCTTAAGTTAATGCAACTTATTGGACTGGTTTTAGTAAAGGAGCAAGCCAGAATTAAAAAAAAAAAAAAAAAAAAAAAAAAACTACATTTAAAAATTCTAAAGGGGTTTATTTTAGATGTACTGGCTTAAAATTGGAGTTTGAAAGTACCAGTGAAGTTGAAGTTTCTAAATTTTAGTTTTGCTTAACTCACAGAACAGTTCATCTAAGTCTCCTGCAGTGTTTCCAAATAAAGGGCTTTCAAGTTTAGTAATTTGACCTAAATTAATGCCCCTAGCATCATCCTTTTGATAGCATTAATTTGGCCTCTGTAAATAGGCTGAATTGTTCATTAGTGTCCAAAAAAAAAAAAAAAAAAAAAAACTAGGTCTTCAGTTGGTTGGCTCCTTGTCTAAGTCAGCGTTTATCGAAGCTCTATTAAAAATTGTATTGTTCCATATTTTCCTAATAGAGCCCTTCAATCCAAAGACTGCAGGTTTACTTGGTTCCCCAGAGTTAAAAAAAAAGGTTTTCCCATAGGAAATACACCTGAACGTCATTAAAGTCTTATGTAGAGGGTATTCATTCCTTTCAATTCCCCCACCCCTTTCCATCAGTGTGCTTGCTCAGGATGGGGGTCATGATGTTCAGTTTGCTTAGACAACTTACTAAATGGCATTTTAAAAATGCTCAATTTTGTGAGTGCCTTGGCACCATTTCAATAAACTGAGGTCAACTTTGTGATAAGGACAAGGTCAAAGCCACACAGCAGCACGTCCTCCACAGACGCAAGACAAAATATAAGCATTAACATGAATTTATTTTTACAAGACAGGTACAAAAACGTTATATTTTCTCATCTAGAAATCTACAACATCCTAGAGCCACAACAGGAGGGGCCAGGGTGGTGGCGACAGTTCAGGGTCATTACTGGCAGCAGCTCTTGTCGCAGCTCTTCCCTTTGCACACGCAGCCAGATGCGCACTTACTGCAGCCTGATGGGCAACACGAGCAGCAGCCTGCCAAGTGCACAAAAATAAAAGACCGCATTAAGATCAACGCCGTACGTTCAAAGTTAAAGCTCCTATTAATATGCGCGCAGCCAAGGGGCGCAAAGACTGAACAGAATGAGAGGACTTACTCTTCTTGCAGGAGGTGCATGCGCAGTTCTTGCATTTGCAGGATTCTACGCATTTGCAGTTTCCAGCTGTAAACAAACGGGCCGAATCAGAAACACCAAAAGCTTAAAATGTCCCAAACGCAAAAACACGTCTCAGTTAAACGAAACCAACTGGAAGACTTACTCTTGGCGCACTCGCAGGGGTCCATTTCGTTCGTGTGGATGTTTTGTTCGGTCTTCAGAAGCTTGAACTGATCCGTATGCTCGCTGAGCCGGTGTGATGTGAGTGACAGTTGAGGGGGGCGGATCTTTTATAGCGTCCGGAGAACAACAGAAGCGGGCGCAAAACACCCGCACGTGACGCTGAGCACGCAGGTGATAAAGGGACAGTTTTGCACACGGCCCGGTGGAGCAGCTGGCAGTGGACAGTAGACAGATTTCCCCCAGTGAGGACACCTTGTTGTCTGAAACATCATAATGCAAGAACAGAGTGCCCCAGTTTCACCGTGGACAAACAAAACATGTTAACAGATAAATAAATGGCTTGGTGAAAAGAAATAAGCATGACTAATCTTATCTTTATTTTAAAGTAAAAGCTTGCCCTGTATCAGCAAAATTGTGTTTTGTCAGATGGAAAACCAATATGCACGGAAAGTAAATCATAAACGTTAGATAAAATCACAAGGACAGAACAGAGCATTAAGAGTGATAATAAATATCTTCAGATAGTTGTTCTCACCATTTGGAGATCCATTCAATCCTGCAAAAATATATATTTTTAATGTTTCATCAGAGAGCAACTGACTATTGTGGTCTTCCTATGCTACTTTTAGCTTCAATTTCTTCTACATTTAGCTTTTAGTCAGTTTTGTGGCCTGTTATTAACTTACTTTTTATGTATATGAATGTTTTCATTCATTCATCCTTTATTTAGTCTCTTTGCACCACGACGACTCATTTACAACAGAGATCTGTTTTAAACAAAGAACACAGATGAGACACAACAATAATAGACAGTCATGTAAAAAGCATAAAATGAAAAGTAGAAGAAATTCAATTCAGTTTATTTAGCGCCAACAACAGAAGTCATCTCATGGCACTGAACAGAAACATTCATATATAAAAAATAATAATTTAACATTATTCGTCTGAGGAGCAGACTGCTTTGAGTTTAACTCCACTGCAGAACTCTCAACTTGAGCAAGCATAAAGGCGACAGTGGAAAGAAAAAAACTCTCTCAGGAAGAAACATTTAGCAGAACCAGGCTCAGGAAAAACGGTCGTCTGCTTCTACCGGCTGGGTTTGAGAGGAACAGATACACTGTAGGAGCTATTTTTATTTGGTTAAATGTTAGAACTTAAATTGTTTTATTTATCCTTATTTTGTTAAATTTTCTGGTTGAATTATTATTATTATTATTATTGTTGTTGTTTAATTCATTTATTTAAAGTAAGTTTTGATTTGGAGTTTACTTAATTTAGTTAATTAACTTCAGCGGTGAATGTGGGTGTTTCACGATATAAATAGGTGGGTCTCAGGTAGCTTAGTATGCACGTGGGTGGTCATA
>JARVGQ010000002.1:13494289-13512853 GCA_031762355.1 Hypsolebias martinsi | reverse complement strand
TTGTTGCATTTATTATTCAATGCAACAAAATAAACAAATTTAAAAGGTAACAGATCATTGTACTACTTGGTTTATTTATATATACTGTATATGAATTTATTTGTTGGATGTCCGGCCCCTGAGCAGTTTAGTTGAATTGTCCTGATTTAGAAGGTGGAATACAGTTTATTTCATTTCCAAAACTAAACTGAAGCTTCCAAGATGGCAGACCTAATGCGGGATCTACCTTTTATATGAAATCTGTGTGCATACACATATGCAGTCATATCAGACACAGTCAAGTATCTCCAATACTGATACTGATACAATACTTTAAAACAATTACGGTGACTTTTGATGACATTTAAGTGTTTTGTGATTTTTCCTTTGGATCATTTGTTAATTAAAACCCAAGACAGAATTAGGCAAAGTTTATAAGTAAATAAAAATACTTTATTATAATAATTTTTTTAAATAATAAATAAATAAAAAATTAAAAATTTGAACTGTACCAAAACAATTTTTACCTATATTATGTTGGCTGGATTTGTTTCCCCTTAAAGAAAGTGCACAAAATGATCACTCAAGAATAAATTAAAACATTGTGTTCAGAAACTATGATAATTAAATAAAAAGTATTCCTTCATTGCACTTCTTTTCTGGATTATGTTTTCTTAAATAAACAAACAAAGTTATCACACAGCAACAAATGTTATAAAATAGTAAAATATGTTTAGGATATAATGGAATAAAACAAAATTTATCCTAAGGGGATTTTTTTTCCGGATTTGAAAAAATAATTACAAATCAAAAATAATTAGTGAAAATACAATAAATAAAGTGTAAGTAATAAAACAACCTCCAAAGCCTTCAAATAAATATTCCCAGCAGCCTCTCTGAGGGCCCTGCCTGCTGCTCTGTGCTGTGACAGGAACAGCACTTACGCAGACAGTTGGCTGACAGCTTTGATGAAACTGCAGCAGTGCATGCAGAGAGAAACTGAAGCTAAAGTACTGATACATTATCATCCGCCCACCACCACTGGCCACTCCGTGGGGTTATCATCTTGTTATCATGATGTGGTTGTTTTAATTGAAATAAGTTTTAACCCGCCTCACTTTAGAAGTTCATCCTTCTTGCTGTTGTTTCATTATATGTATAATGTCTGTGTTGGACTAACCTGTTTAAATAAAGATTGAATGAATGTTGTCAACCAGACATTAATACGTATTGATATATGTAATTATTAATACATATTATTGTCTAGGTTGTCAACTACCTGCTAAATACTACCACCCTGTGGGCTAAAATGAGAGGTGCATATTCAATTCAGTACTGCATAGCGCCAAGTCACAAGAAAGGTCATCTCAGAGCACAGAAACATTCATCTAGTAAATGAGTCCTCGAGGCTCAGTGGGATTAACCTGCCTAAATAAAGGTTGAATGAATAGATATAAAATAATTTAACATTACTTATCTGAGGAGCAAACTGCTTTGAATTTAACTTCATCACAGAACTCATTTTGAGCAAGCATGAAGGCGACAGTGGAAACGAAAATCTCCCTCATGAGGAAGAAAACTTTAGGAGAACCAGGCTCAGGACAAGTGACCATCTGCTTCAACCGGCTGGGTTTGAGATAAACAGGAAGGAGGAACAGATACACAATGGCAGGTCGAGTATCTCATGTTAAGACAGATATACCATCATATGAAAAATATTCAATTTTAATAATTCATTTAAGGAAATGAGTTCTTGTCCTCTAGTAGTCTAAGCCATAACAAGCAACCCTAATTATAGGATTTATCAAAAAGGAAAGCCCAGTGTTGAAACTGGACAATGTGTCAAAGTCAAAGGTCTATTTCATGTAGGCTACGCCCTTTAAGCCACACCTATTGATTTATTCCTGCGCTTCGCACCAACACTGAAAACTTCTCGTCCACGCCCACCGGCTGTGGGCCACACCTCGGGCTACTATATAAACGGCCATTGACCGAGATACTGCTCCCTTAAAATTTTTCACGTATAACACTAGACTTTGTTACAACTACCATGTCCTCCGAAAGATCATTCAAGAGATGCACGGGGTGCAAGTTCAGCGTCATCCTGCAGGCCGACAGGCATCCTCTCTGTGAGACGTGCCTGGGACCCGAGCACGCCCAGCAGGCAATGACCCAGCACCCTGCGTGCCCAGCTTGCCGGCTCCTGTCAGAAAAGGAGAAGGAGCGCCGGTTCGACCTCCTTATCCGGGCGGCAGCGGAGGCCCAGCCAAAGGTGGACGCTCTGCCTAGCTTGTGGTTCCTGGAGGCGGCGGACTACGCCTCCATGGGGGTAGCTAGCGAGGCTGGTCCGTCCCCCGCTGGAGGGTCGGAACCGGCCTTTCCCTTCATCCACCTGCCGGAAGGAGCTAGCCGCCGTGTCGCCCCACTTCCTTTGAAGTGCGCAGGGCCGACCTTACCCCCCATTGTGGGAGAAGTCGTGTCCGATGGCATGGCCGCCATGACCGACGCACTTGGCTCAGCTGGCCCAGCTGAAGATCCGGACTCGGCATGTTTTCAGTCCCTCGACATGCAGTCCTGCAGCAGCAGGGCACCGTCCCCTGAGGGTGGGAGTCAAGCATCGTCAGAGCGGGACCCTCACGCCAACCTTCTCCACGTGCTGCCCGACTTAATCAGGTGGGCAGCGAACACGTGCGGCATCCAGGTTCCTGAAGGCACCACGCAGGCGCCCGCACCATCACTCCTGGCAGGAAGGTTTGCCGTGAAGACCGGGAACCAGGCACAGGTGGTTTGGCCATGTGTCCTGGACATTCTTTCTCTCATTCAAGCGGAAGGAGCCGAACCACTGAAAATGAGAGCCCCCGTGTCGACTTTCGTCCCGGTGACCAAGGTTCAAGGGCTGATGGACCAGACCTTCCTGCCGGTCCCACTGCTGGAGCACAGCTTGTCGGCGGTGTTCAGCCTGAAACCGGTGAAACACGTGGGGAAGCCTCCCGCACCACCCTCAGCTGCTGACCAGTTCACGGCTAAGATCCACGACCGCATCCACAGGTGTGCTTTGCAGGTTGGTGCTGCTGCTAACAACGTAGCACTCCTGGCGATCAGCGCCGGACGGGACCCGACGAGCGAGATGGCTGGAGCCGCTCTCGACGCAGTCACCAACCTGTGTGCGGTGCTGGCGACCTGCTCCGCTCGGATCACAGCATGGGCCACGCTGCTCCAGAGGCAGATGTGGCTCAAACTGTCCTCCGCCATCCCGGAGGAGGTTAAGAAGCAGCTTCTGGAGGGTCCGATCTTGCCGCAGGGCCTCTTTGGGGCACATTTCCAAACTGTGTTCGACCAGCTGTGCTTATCTTCGGAGGCACTCGAGCAGGTAAAGAAGCACGCGGCGACGCCCCGGTCAGACCCTCGCACCGCGCACGGACCGATGAGACCTGGGGAGCAGAGCAGGGCGTTCCGCAGCCATCAGAGACGCCTGTCCCCATCGAGAACCTTTGCCGCACCGCAGGCCCCAGCTCCGGCTAAAGGGCACCCAGCACAGCCCTACCACGGATCCGGGAATTCCAGAGGGAAGGGCCATCATCAAGCCCCCTGGACCGGCCAGCACCAGGGTGCTAAGAGGGAGCTGCACAAAAAGTGACGGTGCGCAGGAGGTGTGTTCAACAGTGTGTTTGATATGAACAAAGAGTTTGTCAGTGAAACTGATGTCGTTTATTCAAACATGTCAACGGTCTCTTTTACGAGGTCCGTGAACGCACCTCCACACATGGGTAACACAGAACCGTTTAAAAGAGTTAGTCAGGTTTCTACTCTTTTTCATTCGGTTCATTCTCATGAGCCTGGCTTGGACACATCTGTGCCAACCAGGACTTTTTCGTCTTCCTCCCAAGTTATTCAGACTTCAAGACAAACTAACATTTTTCCACAAATGAGACGTGCTTCATGTTTGCATGTTTCAAACGTGTGTCAATGCTGCACTCCTGTGGCGGCGCCCCTTTCCAGTCGGGCCTCCCTTGGGCCAATGCGGACCTTGTCCACTTGGCGGCGGTAGAGGCCAGTCTATCTTCTCTCATGCAGCAGAACCCTCAGGCCATCCCACTGACAGACCGCAGTGCAGCTTGGCTTCACACGTGTTCCTTGAACAGCTGGCTACGGCGTCTGGTCCGCAACGGTTACGCTCTGCAGTTTGCAGAGAAGCCTCCCCAGGTTCAATGGAGTTTTGGAAACGAAACTCACATCCCTGCTCAGGGACAGGCTCTGCAGTTGGAACTTCAGGTACTATTGACGAAACACGTCGTTTACGGGGTTCCACGGGGCGAGGAAATGACCGGTTTTTATTCAAAATACTTCTTAGTTCCCAAGAAATCAGGCAGACTCAGACCGATTTTAGACTTGTTG
This sequence comes from Hypsolebias martinsi, assembly GCA_031762355.1. Classification (NCBI taxonomy): domain Eukaryota; kingdom Metazoa; phylum Chordata; class Actinopteri; order Cyprinodontiformes; family Rivulidae; genus Hypsolebias; species Hypsolebias martinsi. The sequence continues at coordinate 13,508,479 of JARVGQ010000002.1, read as the reverse complement.
ACATTCAACAAATATATCATGAAACGGCCTTTTCATATGTTGACGGTGAAACGCGTTCTCGAGCACGTGACGCCAGGGGACTGGTTTGTATCAATTGATCTCAGAGACGCGTATTTTCATATACCGATCGTTAACAAACACAGGAGGTTCCTCAGATTCGCCTTTCAAGGAGTTGTTATGAGTTCAATTGCCTGCCGTTCAGTTACGCGCTCGCACCGAGGACCTTCACAAAGGTCATCGAAGCAGCGTTAGAACCGTTGCGTTAAGTGGGCATCAGGATCCTCTATTACATCGACGATCTGTTGCTTCTGTCTCGCTCCAGGGAGGAGGCCGTTGCACAGATGGTGATTTTGGTGAGTTATCTATCCCATTTATGTTTTGCCATAAACTGGGAGAAAAGCTCTGTGTCTCCGACCCAAAAGATAGTTTTCCTGGGAATCAACCTGTGTTCCAGGAGTATGACGGCTGTCCAGTCGGATCAGAGGAAGGCCGTGATAACGTCACTCCTTTAGCACATCCGTCCCCACAGGTCAGTTATGGCGATCACAATTATGCCGCTGTTGGGATTAATGGCCGCCGGGCATGTTGTGGTAAAATTAGGTCTTTTACACATGAAAAGGCTACAGAGGTGGTTTATTTGCCAGAAGGTAGACCTGGTGCGCCACAAAAGGCGCTGGCTCACGGTTCCCCCGTCAGTGAGAGGGGACCTGGAGTTCTGGGAGAACCCCAGGTCTCTGTCAGTCAGGGTCCCCCTGGGCAAAGTGACCACATTCAGGACGGTTTTCACTGATGCATCCCTTTTCGGATGGGGGGGGGGGGGCCGAGCACATGTCAGTATCACACGGTGAGTGGGACATGGCGGCCCTGCACGTCTCTCCACATAAACATGTTAGAGCTGCTGACAATTTTTATCGTTCTGAAACACTTTCTTCACATGCTTCGAGACCAGGATGTTCTCGTTCACATGGACAACAGAGCAGCCGCAGCTTATATAAACCGCGAGGGCAGGGTGCGCTCGGCCCAGTTGTTGGACACAACCAGAACATTGCTCTGCTGGACACATGTGCACCTGAAATCACTGAGGGCTGTTTACATCCAGGGCGTACAGAACAAAGGGGCCGATATCATGTTGAGGGGGGGCCCCTTGGACAGAGATTGGATGTTGCACCCAGACATCAGCTCACAAATCTGGAGCAGGTTCGGGAGGGCGGAGGTGGACTTGTTTGCTACACGGGAGAATGCACAGAGAAGGGGCGAATCCCCCTGTTTTTCTCTCTGAGTCCCCTCGACAACCCACCGTCAAGGGTGGACACCTTCGCCCACAGTCCTTGGCCAAGGACGCTGAATTATGCTTTTCCCCCAGTCGCTCTGTTGACAGCACTGCTGGAGAGAGTGAGAGAGGAAGGAGTTTCAGTGATTCTGATTGCTCTAGAGCGTGCGAACGCATCTTGGTTTCCAGTCCTGCAGCAGCTAGCAGGCCGAGCTTGGAAACTTCCTTGGAGAGACGACACTCTCCTGCAGGCGGGGGAGTAATAAGGAGCCACCCGGTGATAGGCCAGCATTTGTGGGCCTGGATGCTGAATGACAGCACTTAGAATTCCTTGGATTTTCTACGGAGGTCATTGAAACCATTCGGGATTCACAAGCTCACTCTACGACGGCTGTTTACGCATCGAAGTGGGCTGTCTTTCAGCGTTGGTGCTTAGAAAGGCGGCTGGACCCATGTTCATGCCACCTGGGCTCCATCTTGTCATTTTTACAACTACTGTTGGACAGAAGATTGGCCTTCAGCACTATTAAAACATGTGCTGCTGCAATTTCATCTTGTCACGAGGGGTTTCAGGACAGAACAGTGTTTAGTCATCCCCTGATTAAACGTTTTCTTGAAGGGTGCTCGCCATCTCAGACCGATTTCCCGCACATTGGCTCCTCAATGGGACCTAGTCACGGTGTTAAATGCTTTAACTAAAGGTCCATTTGAGCTGCTAAATGAGGTTCTACTAAAGTTTCTGTCATGTAAAACAGCTATGTTGCTAGCTCTTACGTCAGCTAAGAGAGTGAGTGACCTTTCTGGTTTGTCTGTTTCCCCTTCTTTTTTAAAGATTCAGGGAGATGGAAGCTCTGCTGAACTCAGGCCTAATCCAACGTTCATTCCTAAGGTTATAACGAGTTCATTCAGATCCAGGATCATCACATTAGATGGTTTCTGTCTTCCCCCTCACTCTAAACCTGAGGAGGAACAGCTACACTTGCTTTGTCCAGTCCGAGCTCTCAGATGTTACGTGGAACGCACAGCTGCGATACGTAAGTTTGATAGGCTCTTTGTGCATTTCAGAGGCCACTCTCAGGGTCAGCCCTTGACCCCTCAGCGGCTGTCGCACTGGTTGTGTAAGACAATCTTGCAGACCTACAGTTCTGCTGGTCTACAGCCTCCTGTGGGAATTCAAGCTCACTCTACTCGAGGGGTGGCGGCTTCTACAGCCTTGCTCAGTGGCCTCTCAGTCCAGGATATCTGTTCTGCGGCCTCGTGGTCATCAGCGACTCCTTTCATCCGTTTTTATTTGCGAGATGTTTCCAGCTCCTCTTTGACACATTCTGTTCTCAGAGTTACAGCAGTTTAAGTTTTTTCTTGGCATTATCAATAAACTTATTGATTAAATGGCACACTCGTGTTTTGTCCTTTTTACTGGATGATTCAGGTCAGACGTTTTTCTTCAGCTCAGTAGCTCTCTGGAGTTGGTGTGATTTAGCCTGACTGATCTTCTTCGCCATCATTTGTTCGTTTTTGATCTCCTGCTGTCTTCATCTAGGGTTGCAGTTGTTAGGGTGTTCTTGGTTCCAGTCAGACCCAGTGAGGCATGGATCATATCCTGCTCCGCCTTTAACCCAATAGGTGTGGCTTAAAGGGCGTAGCCTACATGAAATAGAACGTTGGTTACGTATTGTAACCCCAGATTCTATGAATGTAGGCGTAGCCCTTTAAGCCTTAGGCCTCACTGGCTCTCTTGGCTGAAAAATTTTGCCTTTTCTCTTTGGAGCAGTATCTCGGTCAATGGCCGTTTATATAGTAGACCAAGGTGTGGCCCACAGCAGGTGGGCGTGGACTAGAAGTTTACAGTGTTGGCGCGAAGCGCAGGAATAAACCCAATAGGTGTGGCTTAAAGGGCTGCGCCTACATTCATAGAATCTGGGGTTGCAATACATAACCAACGTTTCTTTATTTGGCATTCACACCACATGTGGTGCATGTGGTGGAACAAAATTGTGTACACAGGGTCCCAGTTACATCCAACAAAAATATAAATTGTAAAGAAAAACAGTAATAAGATCTAAGATATGAATTAAGAAATACGATAAACTATTATTCCCAGTTTGGGACATTTAGAACACCTTATTTTTGTTTACAAAAGTACATAGTTATAGATTAATTAATTCATTATTTAATAAAGAATTTGTGGTTTTAAACTTGAAAAATCTTGTGTCTAGTAAATGTTTCGCTCAGCATATCTATTTAAGTTAAAGATGTTTGACTTTTTAAGGGAAGAGAACAAAAACCCTCCTGTAGGGACCACTTATGGCATTTCCTGTGTATGTAAAGCTACACAACACATAAAAACTGGACTTTTGTGGAACTCCAAATGTCTCTTCTGGTTTCTGAACACATTAACAGTAATATTACCTGTAAAATAAGAAACTAAAGTATTTGTTAACTCTCATAATGCCAAAGTGTTCAAGTTGCCATTTTACAACAGCGTAGCAGAATTTCTGCAATTGTTTTATAGCTTTTAGTTTTGGTGTGCCACCCCAGGATTTTCAGTGGCCCCCCACATGGCCACCCCATTAAAAATCTTCTTGACATACTTGTTTGGATAAGTGGACGGGGCTTTGAGTGTAAAATGTGAAGTTTCTCTTTTTAAAATACAAACGTGAGGTTTCTTCTTTTATAAACAAATCTGTATTTAAATCACATTCAAATACAATGATACAGATCTTTTTGTGACTGTTCTAGATTTATGTCTTGGTCTATTTGGTTACTTATCAGGATCCTGGCTCTTATTTTCTCTATAATTAGACTCATTCAACACCTTCAGTTCTTACTGTGGGCTACTGTTTAAATCTTGGTTTTGTTTAATTGATGTTTCTGTGCCTTTAGACTAGCGGTAGATGAAGAAACAAGTATGACAGATCAGAAGTATGTCGCAGAGCAATATTCAATATTTAACTTGCAAATTAAAAAAATAATCAAAACAAAATAGCTGTACATGAAAACTTTTCTAGAGTCAATTAGGGTTAAAAAGATATTCATTACTGTAAATGAAAAAAGTAAAACGTACACAACAAAAACAAACAATGTGCACAAATAGTGAAGAAGTGATTAGAGCTGTTGCCTCTCAGTGAGAAGGTCACAGGTTCAACTCCAGATCTTTCTGTGTGGAGATTACATGTTCTCCCCGAGCACACGTGGATTTTCTCCAGGCACTCTGGTTTCTTCCCAAAGGCCAAAAAACATGCATGTTTATTTTAACTGGTAACTCTAAACTGTTCCTGGGTGTGAGTCAGAGAGTGAATGGCTGTTTGTCTCTTGCAGGGTTGCCAGATAGAAAATGATTAAATGTAGTAATAGTGTTGCTTTAAAATGACCGTAACCCAAACTAGAGTATAATTATCTGGCAACACTGCATGGACTTGTGACCTGTCCAGGGTGTACCTTGTCTCTTGCACAGTGACTGCTGTAAATAGGTAGGTACCAACTCCCTGCAACCCAGAAAGGAGAAAAAAAGAAAATGGATGGATGGATGTGCAGAAGCAAAAGTAACAAGGCTATGTATTAGGTCAATAATACAAATTATTAACATTTACAAAGTTGCATGAACTATGTGTTTATTATGTAAAAATCTGCTCTTTGCTGGAGTGTTTATTAAAAAGTTAAAACGTTAAACTCAACCTCATCCTGTAAAGTTAATAATTAGCAAACATTACACAAATATTCCACTGTTTTCTCTGCTGAAACATGTACTCCACTCCCCGTTCCCAGTGATGGGACGGTCCCTGTGAAGCATCTCTGAGGGCTTATTTAGACTAACAAATATCCTCATACTGATGGAGCAGCATTACACGCTACAAAATGGCTTTCTTTATTAATAGCTGCCTATAAAAAGATGTGCAGAAAGGTCCGTCTTGAGCAAGAGTCTAGAAATAAAGCTGAGCGTAAGTGATGCGTTTGCAGATTTAACCCCTTTATGTGTAGTAAGACTAAAGTCTGTACTCAAAGAGTCTGATATAAAATATAAATTTTTTCTTGAGTTTTGAGGGACATGACAATTTATTCTGTGCTCCATTGTGGCTGAAGGTTGTTTGGCTGAAGCTAATTACAAACTTTCACGGTAAAGTTGAAGGGAGCAGCTGAAGTGTGATTTTTGATTTATTAACTGGCAAAATGAAACCTTTATGTGACAAAATTACGTTTTTCTCCTCTCACTCAGTGCACAACCTGTTAAAGAAACAAACCACAGCAGCAACACAATGCAGGTGCACGCTGCTCATTCACAGCGGCGTTAAAATGTGTCACTGTTCAGAATAGTCCTTTAAGTTTCCTAATTTATGGGCAGCACGGTGGCACAACTGGTAGAGCTGCTGCCTCTCAGCGCGCAGGTCCCCGTGGCTCAACGAGGCTAGCCTGTATAAATAAAGGTTGAATGAATGAATTAGATCTAAGTTAGATTCAGACCAGCTTCTCAATAATTATCCATGATCAGCTTGGTTATTACACCTGGACATTAGCCTAAAATGTTTGGAGCTTATGTGGACGGGTCAAAATACAGATGTGGTGCTCATGAGGCGGGCTGGAGCAGTCTGCATCAAAGATTGTCTTGACAATGCTGGTCACCAACAGTCACAGCCCAGTTGGAATGGAGCAGGTCGAGGATTTTCAGATAAATTACAGCAGTGATGAAGGTATTATTGCATTTTTGCTGACGATCAAAACGAAAGCTGTCAGTTTCCAAATCGGCATTTGTTCCAACTTGGAATGAGAATGGACTTGGATTGTTCCGAATGAGCTCATCAGAGGTACAGCACAGGTTGAACAACTGGGAAATAGTAATAGAGACCAGACTGAGATGGTTTGGACATGTCCAGAGGACAGACAGTGGGAATACTGGTAGAAGAAGGTTAGGAATGCAGCTGCCAGGAAAAAGACAAAGAGGAGATTTACAGTAAGGATGCAGTTAGAGGACATTTGTTCAACCTTTATTTATACAGGTTAATCCCATTGAGCCTCGGGGACTCATTTACAAGAGAGACCTGGAAATGGACATGGAGGTAGTAGGAGTGAGGACAGAGGATGCAGAGGGCAGAGTGAGATGGAGGATGATCAGATGACTCGCTGTGGCGACCCCTGAAGACGGAAAAGCTGAAAGAAGAAGAATATTTGATCCGACTTATCCGTAGTCATGACGTACATGTAAAGAATTAAAGAAAGTGTGACTGGGCTCCCTCAGGGAAAGGGATGGGGAGATCTGCTAATGTCTGAGATGTTTTGACTTAACTGGTTTAGAATCTATGTTTGTTTACATGTGAGAAGCTAGCTCTATTGATCTTATTTAAAGATGGTAGAGCAGATATATTGCGGCTATGACTGTAGAGATTCAATGAGACTTTATGTTTCAAAGATGCTAAACTTTGACACAAGCTGACATTATTTTTAAAATAGTACAAAATAAAGACTTTTTGTCATAAATTAAACTAAATAATGTCTAGTTTTGTTGCCAAATTAATTTTTATATATATATATTTCTTTACTGATTGGTATTTTAGAACACAAACGCAAAAAACATACAACAAAAACCCCTCCCACCCTACACCTCCCATATCAGCTCAGGCACAGAAATACATTAAACAGGCATTGACATACTTTCAATATATACAAATGCCTAAGTGTTCAGCCATCACTGTGTGAGAGGCGGGGGACACCCAGGACAGGTCTCCAGTCCACCACAGAGACACAGAGACAAACACACCTAGAGACAATTTTAGTTACCATTCAGCAAATATGCAAACTCCACCAGGAAAGGTTCCTGGCCAGGATTCAGTATGCCGACCTTCTCGCTGACAGGCAGCAGCTCTACCAGTTGTGCCACCTGTTTCTGATACCTGCTGCTACCAAACCAACCACCCATGGTTACTGGTCTCTGCTGTCACTGACTTACAGAGAGAGTTGAGAACAAGCAGAACTTGATGACTTTCAGACTCAGGATAGGCCAGATCTTTATCAAATGTTCAGTTCTTAAAAAAGGAACTACCAGAGCTTGGAACTAAATTAATTTTTAACTAACATCAGCATCACATTGCAGCTGTGATGGCTAAGTGAAATACATTACTGATACAACCACTGCTGTGGTATTTATACAAGTAAAGGCACCAACATCATAAAGATTACCACTCTGACACTACTTCACTTGAATGTTAATTGTTTTCCTCCCCTTAAAATTATAGACTTTAGCTCAAATACTTATGAGCAAACTAACCCAACATTGAAAATGGTTATTGGTTATGTTAAATAATGGGTTCATAGACTAAAGAGAGGAGAAAACAGGCCAGTGTCATGTGCATGGTGGATGGAGGTGTAAGAAATGCACTAAAACAATTTTATATACATATACTGTATATATACAGGTGGTCACCGACTTACGGCGCCATTGACTTACGGTAACTCGGACTTACGGCGCCGCCCCCAGTGACGTCATCACTCCTTACGTTGTCTTTTTTATGCAGCATTTTTTTTTTTTTTTTTTTTTTTTTTTTTTTTTTTTTTTTAGGGTATTTTGTTAGTTAACTGCTTGGAAACACATTAAAACGGCGTTCTAAGTACGCTGTTGGGGCCGAGATGGTGTAGAGGCAGGGCAGCCAGCTCCGGACCGGAAGGTCCCGGGTTCGATCCCCGGTCACTGCATACCTTGTTGCAACCATAGCCGACCCCCTGCCGAAACCGGCAGCCAACCTGGCAGCCAACCCATTGCAATCAGGAACCCTGATCAAGAAATCCGAACAACCCAGGGAGAACCGGAGCACCCGCCCCACCCCCAAGACCACCCACAGCCCAGATCCCAACTAGGCAGCCTACCCCACCCTCCCTGCCCCCGACCCCAAATGTCAACAGCGAATGGGGGGTGAGACTCGTCCTAAACACACTGTGTGAGTATCACCACCACAATTCATGAGAGCTCACAGTACTGCATGAGACTGTGCATGACATCATTTACAAGGCTTGACCAAAATGCCTATAAATCTATTTGTCAACATTGAATAATCTTAATTTGAAACTCTGACATGAAAGACAGTGGGTGATTTGCACTGCTTTAAGGAATGGTAGTTGTTACTTTACTGTCTTTCGTAAAATACATATTTCCTGCAATTCTGGACATGTGTTTGAAAAATGCTATGAAAAACTTAAGAAGATTAAATCACATTACCGTATGTTCTATTTATTCACTGCTATTCTTAAAAAAACAAAATAAAAACAAAAAAACCCCCACAAGTCTTAGTTTCAGGTTTGAATGTTTGGTGATGAATTTGAGAGATTTATGAGGTTTATAGGTTTCTTTACCTAAAACAATTCAAATTTACAATTGGAAAGTTGCACAGACAGCAATACATTTTAGAACCCGGAGTCCTAAAACCCACAAATTTGACTATAGTTAAATAAAGGTCTATACTGATAAAAGAAAAAAGACTTGAAACAAACAAACAAACAAACAAACAAACAAATAAATAAAGCATCAATGTCAAAATAAGTCCAAATTTGACCACTAGGAGTGCCACAGTCAAAGAAATGCTCAAAGTGTTCATGTTGCTCCAGAACAGCTGGATATAATGTGCCAGTCTACATAGCACCTGCATGCAATTTACCCCACTCCCCCCACACAGACACATCCCAGCCCCCACCAGCAGTATTATCAGTCTTTCAAAGACAGGTTTCAAACATGTTTCCAGACAGCAGGTTTGCTGCACGTGTTGTTCACTGGAACGTGCACATGAACCTTTACATTCAGTCCAGATTAAGGAGACTCACCTCTGCCCAGCATCACATGCCTACGTGAGCAAACAAGGGCTGTCAGTAGAGAGGGTTAGACAGATGTGATCAGGGGCTGGACAAATGTATCCTTTTGTCTTCAGGGGGAGGGAAGGCTTAGAGGGGTTGACTGCAGGGCATAGCTGCCCCACATCCCACCGGTGCCACGAGGGGAGGTAGAGGTAAAACAACTATGCTTGCAGGATGGACTGAATGAATGAATGGAAAGGATGTTGGATGCAGATGTGACCCTTTTCTCCCTCCCTCTCCTCACTTCACCCTCCCTTATTAGTCATGTACTAGATCCATTTATCTGCACAATCTCACAGGTATGGAGTTCACCGATGAGAAATGAACAAAATGGTTGAGGAAAAGAATACAAAATGTACATATTTCTTTAGCTAAACACTTTTTTCATCCCTGATTCCCCAGGTTGCTTTTATTTATTCACATACTAACAGAAAGATTAAAAAAAGAGTCAGAAAAGGGATGAAATAGAAATAAAGATGTGTTTGTGAGTGTAAACTGTGTGCACAGGAGTGACAAAGAGTGAAAGCAAACCTGAGTTGGATTAAAACTTTTAACAGCCTTTGTTGGTTGTAGAGATTTAAAGGTTGTGTTATTTTCCTTAATCCCACACAGAAATGGCATACATAATTTGGCATGCTACGCTGCCCATCACAAGTTCATATGTTCCAAATATAAGATTATTTATTCCCCAAACAAAAGGACAATTGCACATAGGCCATTCACAACATAAAAAAATGAATGCAAAATTAGCATAATTCACACTTGATCCAGCATAATCTTCCACAATAAAATAACATTCTCACACACATACCAAACACACACCAACGCAATGTGAACAGGAGTCACTGAGTGTGAAATGGATGCGGCCCTACAGCGCTGGTGCCATCAGCCTTAGCCAGCTGGCGGTGGTCCCAGCTCTTCCCTCTCCATGCCACTGCCTTCCCAAAACCCTGCATGCTTTGATTTCAGCCAGCCCCTGGCTACCCAGACATCTGGAAGTTATTATTCAACAGAGCACGCCACAAAACGGCATTTTCATAATGAAACATCCCATTTTGGTGCAGCGTCCTGCTTTCTCTTGCTGCATATATGATGGTTACAACTTGTAGCAGATTTCTTACCACTGACCACGTTTACATCCCCTTATCTTTTGTGTATTTGTGGCTCCTCGGGAGCTCTACGTCAGTTCACTAACTGTAAAATCAAGTAAAATCGTTCACATGACCTTTAATGCTCTGTAGTTTAACACTGATGAGCTCACAGCCCACCAGACTGTAAATCTTTTGAATTGCCTAAATCACAAAAGTGTAAAGGCCAGTATTTTCAGCAGCTGAACAGTGCACTTATCACTACAGCCCACCATCGGAGACCCTTTGCTGGCTGTTGTCTGACTCTATTCATCTCTGTTATTCAGTGACTGACTTTGCGGCTTCTCTCTTTTCACGCTATTGGTGACTGACTAAGTGTCTGTCCATGTGTCTAACAGATAGAAAAACATGTCATCCACCTCTGAATGAAATTTAACCAAACTCACAGAAAGTAACCATTACATATACAACTGATTAACTTTAGGAGTCAAGCCAACTCAAGATGGCCAAGGCAACCAACTTACCATAACATCTTAAACAAAATAATCAAAATCACCATATCTCTCCAATTATAGCTTCTCTCCATTGGCTCCCTGTAAAATTCAGAATAAAATACAAAATCTTACTTCTAACCAACAAAACTCTCAACAACCATCTTATATGACAGATCTTATTGTTCCATAGTTTCCTAACAGAGCACTTCACTCTCAGACTGCAGGCATACTTGTGAGTCCTAGAGTTTCCATAAGCAGAATGGGAGGAAGATCTTTCAGTTATCAGGCTCCTCTCTTGTGGAACAACTTCCAGTTTCTGTCCATGAGGCTGACACATTGTCCAGTTTTAAGACTTTCCTTTTTGATAAATCTTATAGTTAGGGTTGGTTTGTTATGCTGCTATAGACTTAGATTGCTAGACAACAAATTTACCTCATCTCCTTAAATGAATTATTAAAACTGAATAGTTTTCATTTGAAACTACAGTATTTCTGTCTTACTGTATGATTCTCGACCTGCCATTGTGTATCTGTGCCTACCAAAACAAGCCGGTCGAAGCAGATGGCAACTTTTCCTGAGTCTGGTTCTGTTAAAGGTTTCTTCCTCATGAGGGAGTTTTTCCTTTCCACTGTCACCTTCACGCTTGCTCAAGATGAGAGTTCTGCAATAGAGTTAAACTCAAAGCAGTCTGCTTCTCAGATAAATGATGTTAAATTATTATTTTTATATATGAATGTTTCTGTTCAATGCCCTGAGATGACTTTTGTTGTGACTTAGAGCTATATAAATAAAGTGACTTGAATTGAAGAGTAGTTATCTACAGCAGGTACGATACTGGTTGTTTAAAACCTTTTCAATGTGCCCTACTTTAAAAAAAAAAATCTCTTTAAACTGGTACTGAATTAACCTGGATTTAACTAAAACAATCATCACTGCATAGAAAATATTTCTACAACTTCATGTTAAATAAAATACTCTCAAATAGTGTAAGATATAAAATTAATTTGTGAAACATTTAGGTGGCATTAAACTGTATTTTTTTTTTTTCCGATTTACATTTTTATTTAATTCTGAATGCAACAGAATGATTGAACTGATCGTTTCCATAAAAGTATCAGAAATATCCACATAAGAGTTTATATTTAGTTTAAGGCCAGGAAAAGACATCCTCAACAAAATTAATTCCCTCATTCTGGGACAAAAAAAATCATTTTGTTGGAACTCCCTTTAAATGTATTTTTTTTTTGTGTCAAAGAGGGAACTGAACGTGTTTCTTTGCAGTTTGTCACAACATATAGTATAGTGTCAAACTCCATCTTCTATTATTTTTAAGGCATGTCTAAATATTTTAATTAGTTGCAGCTAAAATAATTTTTTTAAGGACCACAGTAGTCCTCTGTCTAAAAATTGCTGCTGGTTGTAAAAACACTACATGCTGTTCATCCCAATGTTTTAAACAAAAACCTTGTGTGATCTGCTGAGTTTCAAAATATGTGATCAGGATGACTCTCAGCTACTACCACATCAAATTTTAGTTCAATATCCAAGTAGATTGAGTTAGAAAGATTTTTATTTATTTATTTTTGGTAATATTAAATAGCTATTGTAGCTATCTTCAACGGTGCCATTTAATGTTTATTAGGTCACAAAACACGATAAAATAGGCTATAACAGTTTAAATAAATGAGTGTTTATGAAGACTTGGATATTTCTGCAAAACGTGCTTTAATTTATTATTTTTTTCTTTTCCTGCTGTTTCTGGTAGCTTCACACGTAGAGGAAAAAAAGGTGCTTTAAGTGTCACAGGAACTTCTGTCATATAAAGCATTTCTATAATGTCCTCTTTTTGACAAATGCCCTTGTCCTATGTTGTGTGCATGCATTTCTAGTGTAAAGCCATCATGTAGCAATTATGTATATAACATTTGCAGCATATTAAAACTCAAAAACTTTCCTTCTGCCTTATATCCCATGGAGTAATGACACCTGTGATTGACAGCTGAGTGGGAGGGTGCTGATGATGTGACAACCTGTGGTGCCTAAACGTTACATAGTCACAGAAAACATGGACGATTTCAGCATTCAGATTCATAATTATTCAGCTGCTGCACATATGGAGTGCCTACAACAGAGCAGCTTTTGGCTTTGAACTACCGTCTACATGCAAAAAAGTGACATTCCACTTCCTGATTTTACTATAAATCTTAGTCTAATCTCTGTTTTAGGCATTGCATCCCATTTTTTACAAAATGTTTAGATGCAGATGTGCAAGCTATTGTGTTCTGTTTAAAACTTTATTCCTCGCGTCTGTCAAAGGAGATTATGTGCTCTGAACCCTTTTCTTGTCATGTATTTACCGCTCACGCAGCTTTTTTAAATGTCAGCTAACAGCAAAAACAGGAGGATCCGGTATTCGCTCTGCAAAGTTTAAGCTCTGTGAGTGCGTTAAAGTTCAAAACACAACAAACGCAAACAAATAAGAAAAGGTTGAATTTGTCTGAATGAGTGTCCCTCGCCTCTCACAGTGACTGCTGTGACCCGGAAAGGAAGAAGAGGGTAAAGATAATGGATGGATGGATGGATGGAAAAATTAGTTTTAACCAATACGTTAGCTTTATATAAAAATCATTTATTAATTATAAATATTTATTTAACCAGGGAAATCCCAATGAGATGGGCCTGAGGGCATGTTTTTTTGAATGTGGTAGAAAACCGGAGTGTCCGGTAAAAACCCACAAGGACTTGCAAACTCCACTCAGAAATATCCAAGGCCAAAACTGGGGACTGAACCCAGCTAAGTTAAAACTGAATTTAATTTCAAGCTTCACTTCTGACTGAACTGTCTGAAGTTGGAAATACATTAAATGTTTTGACTCTGAGTCGTCTTCTGTAGTGGATTGGAGCCCAGTAAACAAACCGAACTGAATCAAACAATAAAATCCAAGTGGACATGAGCTTTAGAACAATAAAATTAAATACTTATATTTAACACAAGACTGCACTAGAGCATTTGTAAATTTATGACTTTCTCTTTCATATTGTTTAACTTTGCAGCAATATTATCTCTTTAAATTTGATTTGCGAAAACCACCGGTTGTTTCATGACCCACTCTGAGGTCCTGACCCTGACTTTGGGACCCTCTGAACTAGTTTCGAATCATGACTTTGTGTAAAAATGAACACATTTTAAGGTCAATGCTAGTGTTGTGTTAGGTGAACTGTATGCTGTCTTGTGTTGGGGTGCAGTAGGTGAATATTTAGATCAGTTTCATTTTATGAATTGGTCATTCAGTTGATTTTTGATTTATTCATCTGTTTGATGATTCATTTACACAGTAAGTCACTGAAAACCAGTCCTCCTTTCCAGTGATGGAATGTAACTAAGTACAAATACTTTGTTACTGTACTTAAGTACATTTTTCATGTATCTATACTTTACTTAAGTAGAATTAAATGTGGGTACTTTTACTTTTACTCCACTACATTTTACATGAAGTATCTGTACTTT
>JARVGQ010000002.1:13431776-13441828 GCA_031762355.1 Hypsolebias martinsi | reverse complement strand
TGTGAGTGAGACAGGTCCCTCTTGTAAATGAGTCCCCGTGGCTCAACGAGGCTAGCCTGTATAAATAAAGGTTGAATTAATGTATTTAATGATAGGTACCAAATGTATTTCTTTCGTATTTTAAACTGAAACTTATACAGGTATTTAAAAATTATTAGATTTCATTAGATATTTTCTAAATTTATAGTGTGTATTGTAAAATTGTGGCTCAGTCGTTTACTTTCGACCGACTTCATCAAATCAACGTTGAACTTCTCAAGCAAACTCCTTTATCTTGAAAGTTCAAACCGGAAGTTTATCACTTTAGCATGTAGCTAAAGCTATCTGTTGTAAGGTTGTGATGCTACACATTTAATCTGTTTCTGCAGTCTAATAAAGTGACAATAAATAATAATTTTTACTCTATAATATGGGAACTATTTGAAGAGAGGTTTATGCGAACATATGTGGCTTGTGTCTTCGTTGAACACTTAGTTTTTAAGATAAAATGTTTTGTATATCTTCGTGTTGTAACTAAACTGCGGTTAGAGGATGCTAAGTGAATTTAACCAACTGCCATCCGAGCCGCTACGTGTAAGTAATGTTTTTAAAACTCACAATTAAGAAAGTAAATACTGTACCTTTTTGACAGCATGGCTGAATTCTATGGTTTCTAGCTTATAGGGGGAAAAACACTTAAGAACTTTTAAAATATTTTGACACCTGACAGTTTATGATACATGATGTTAATGGAACAAATTACTGGCTTTATAGTCATCTATCATCGATTAATAATAATAAACATTAGACCATAGTGAGAAACTCCAACATGTTGATGTTTACTTAACAAACTGGGTCATGTTCTTTGGGTAATTATTTGTTCCTTTAGTGAGGCCTAAGCTCTTCAGCTCTACAAGTTTTAAATGTTTACATGTCAGCTAGAAGTTGAAGTTATAACACTGTGTTTGTTTTTAGATGATGTCTGTCTGAGAGGACAGAATGGACAAGTCCAGCCGCGTGTGTCGACCCCAGAGGCTCAGTGAATCCTCCAAGGTTGGTGTGTTGGTTTGATTTGAGCTCAAGTTAAAATTTTCACTTTAATGTACCACAAAATAAAATATCAAAACTTTGTATCTGAGAGGCCGTAAACAGTCAAAATCTCAATAAATGAGAACAAATGCTTAATTGCAAGATTGGGAGTGGTGGTGCAGAGGTTATAGAAGGTGGGCCTGTGATATGAAGATCGTCGGTTCAACTCCTGGTACTGACAACAACAAAATATGGGTGGGTTAGGTGAAACACCCACACCTGCCTCCACCCTCATTTGCCCTACTCTGGGCCCTTAACCCCCACCATCTGCTCCCCTGGGTGCCCTAGACGGCAGCTCTCTGCTCCACTCAGAAGGCTGTGGTAGCTTGGTGGTCTGTGGTTGTGCCAGGAAGAGCATCCGGTGTAAACATAATTGCCATGTCTTTGTGGCGACGAAGGGAGCAACTGAAAGAAGAAGGAAAAAAATGCCCTTGATTGCAGAATAGTCACAGACTTACCAAAAAATAAATAGCATGTTCATTATTTTATTTTATTTTTTCTATAAGTTTTCAGTGTTCAGTCGTGTCTCCAGTAGACCTGAAATAGTCTCAAAGCTTCTGAATAAAGATCAGCTTTACCAAAATAGATGTAAAAACAAACTGCTTTGATAACTGATTCCCCAATAAGTGTGAGCATTTTCCTCAATGCTTTTTTTTTTGTTTGTTTTTTGTTGATCAGATATAAGAAATCAAAATAACTGTATATTCCATATGGCTCTCTTTGCTATGATAAATAAGGTTTTGTGTGACTTGTTGTTTTCTTAAACCTTTACAGTGGTGGTAAACACAGCAACATTTACTTAAAAGATCTGTAAGAGACTTTGAGTCAACGTGTTTTCTGTGTTGGCAGATATTTTACTCGGAGCACCAAGCCGTGGAGGTTCTGCAGGGCTTCAACGAGCAGCGGCAGCAGAACCAGTTCTGTGATGTGGTGCTGCTCGCTGATAATCAGCGGATCCCCGCTCACAGAGCCCTGCTGGCCATTTCCAGTCCATACTTCCATGCCATGTTCACCTTGGGCATGAGGGAGGAGCATCAGCAGGAAGTATGGAAGAAAATATGACAGATTATTATTATTATTATTATTATTATGACATTGGTGGGCTTTTGGCTGTTATACCATGATGTAAAGTCAGGAATTACAGAAACAGCTAAGACATTGCTTTCAAATCCCCCAAAACTAAAGGTTTTCCAAGTGTTTATGGTTTGTTTACAGCACAGAGCAATTATCGTATCATGTAACAGATGAACTCTTGCGCTTGCTTGTTAAAGGTGGAGTTGGTTGGGGTGTCCTACATCGGTCTGAAGGCTGTGGTGGACTTCCTGTACAGTGGAGAGCTGCTGTTAGATGGAGGAACCATTGACTGTGTGCTGGAAGCAGCACACCTTCTGCAGGTAGGACACTGGCTACTCGTTGATCAGGTTGTAGGTTGAAAGTGCAAATGAATGGAGTAGATTGTTTGATTTTTTTTTTTGCTTATTTTACAACACACAAATAAATAAAATATAGTGATTGAGCACCTTTTATTTGTTTCTATTTTGTAATGTTATTTGAAAATGAAAGACGATGATTCCGGTGAGCCTATGAATGATTTTTGAAGTAAAAATTAAAAAAAAAGCACAAAATTAATGTAAAGCTGCAGTAGAATGACTTTGAATTTAGTTTTTATATGAATATAATGAAGTCAAAACAGCACTATCAAAAACAACAAAGCACAACAACTCGTTTGATAAAATAAAGACACGGTTCTTGATTTTATGCTTAAAATATTTTACACGTTGTTCAAGTGTTGCACAAGTGAAGGGCAAATGATACAGAAGCTTCACAAGTGAAGGGCAAATGATACAGAAGCTTCAGCGCTTGTGTCGCTCTTCTTGTAGTGGGGTGATTCAAATCACTGTGTCGGCGCTTTTATCAAAACACCCCTGTCGTTTGACAGATGACGTACGAAACTTTGAACATCATCACTGCTTCACCTCGCTTTTCATTTGTTCAAATGTTTTGGAATGATTGTCACAGAGATTTTAAATTGACCACACAGTCTTTTCTGAACTTTCAATGATGTCATGGAATTGAACCGTTCATAGTTGTTCTCTTGCTTTAGCTTCAGTTGGCTACCTGATGTCACAGTTCACAGTCAGACTGAACCTGGAAGCTTCACCTGCCTGTCATTCCATTCGTCCACTATCTTTACTGGCTTCTTCCTTTCTGGGTCACAGTGTCACTGGTGCCCATATCCAGTACTCACTGTAAGAGGTGTGGGACACCTGGACAGGTTGAAAGTCCATCACAGAGTCACATAGAGACAAACGAGACAAACAACCATTAACACTTTCACTCAGGGACAGTTTAGAGTTATAATCAGAATAACATGCCTGTTGTTAGTTTGTGGGAGGAAACTGGAGTACCTAGAGAAAACCCAAACATGCACAGAGAGAACATGCAAACTCCACCCAGAAAGTTACCCAGCCAGGATTTGATCCGGCAACCTTCTTGCTGAGAAGCGTCGGCTCTACCACTGCACCACTGTACTGCCGCTTCACCTGCCCATTACTGTTAATTATAAAAAAGATTTAATCTTTAGGAAACATAATTTTAATAAAAATAATAAATAAATAAATAAATAATGCTAAAAGTATGGGGAAAAAAAGCTTGGATAGAAAATTGATATTTGTTACAATATTCTAAAACTACTGAAAGTTAAACAAGCTGAAATTATTGGCCTTATTTCTCTTTTCTAATAGCGTACAACCTGCAGCGTCAGAGTTGAAGATTTGTTGATTTTTCTTTTGAATCTTTTAGTTTATTCATAATTATAATGCATTAACATCAGGTTTTAAGTAACTGTGTCCACACCTTTTCCTAATCTCAGGGTAAACTAGTAAAAACATTGAACATTTTTGTTGAAAATCAGATTCACTGGAACCTCTGACTGTAGCAGCATGCTACTAGCTTTATTATAAAAGTGAAAGGGGACGGTTTCCTGATCACTTCCTTTGTTTGTTTGTGTTTGTTTTGCTTTATTTTTATTTTTATTTTTTTTTGAATGGACAGAGGACCAGACTTAACTTTTTTTAAACATCATTATCTACTGCATAATGCCCTTCAGAAATCATTTTGTTGAAGCTAATGTCAGTCAGACTGTGTTATTATGATAATAACCTTCAAAAATTCAACTAAATAAATTAGAACAACTTGTGTCTTTGTTTCCAAGATGCTTGAAGCCAAGTGCCTGAGATGAAATTTAAAACAGGTTCTTTCCTAAATTGTCTGTTGTATGTGGACATGTTTCTGTTTCACCCCAAGCTTTTAAGAGCCTTTTCATGTCTAAATGATTCAATTTAGTGGCTCAAACTAACATTTCCTTTGATCTGAAGACCAGACTGAAAGTAAGTGGGAAAAGCTGCTAAAGACCAAAGTAAAAGTTTGAAAGACTTCAAAATTCTAAATAATTTTACAATTAGGTCTCACTCCTTGTAAGCAAAATATAAAGAATTTATAGACTTATATGACTCAGATCTTTTGTGCACTTTCAGCTGTGGCGAGCGGTGGATTTCTGCTGCCAGTACCTGGAGCGGGAGGTGAATGAGGAGAACTACCTGTACCTCCAGGAACTGGCACAGGTCTACAGTCTGGAGCGGCTCGATGTCTTCATTGATCACTTCATCCTCGCACGTTTCTCCACACTCTCTTTCACTGCTGACTTTCTTCAAAGTATTCCGTTGCACAAACTCACTTCTTACCTCTCTTGTGGCCAGGTAAGACCTCCACATCATTTTTATGTTAATACTGATAATATATTAGATGTAAATGAGCAGTTATTGTTGGTGATGTTTAGGTTCAGCATGACAGCGAGCAGGCTCTGCTGCAGGCCACCCTGCAGTGGCTCAGTCAGAACCCTGAGCGGACCTCCTGCGCCCAGCAGCTGCTCTCCCACATTCGATTCCCACTGATGCCGGTGGGGGACCTCATGACTCAGGTGCTCCCAGCGGTGCAAGCTCTGCTGCCCAAAGAGCCCGGCTGTGAGGCCCTGGTAGAGGAGGCACTGGAATACCATGCCAAGCTGAGCGCTCAACCACTTCTCCAAACTGAACGGACCATGCTGAGGGGAGGAGTGGAGCAGCTGCTGCTCATTGGAGGAGAGGTGCAGATGAATGCTGTTCTATTAAATTCTAATTATTGTGCTTACAGCTGCTTTAGAGAACTCGTAAAATTCTGATCAAACGATGTGAGTTTTCTCAAAAGCTTTTTTTTTTCCATTTTGAGGAAATTCTTTATATTTTGGAGCTAAAAGCCCATTGTGTCCTCTACTCTTTGTACATCAAGGTGTTTGAGCGGGGAGAAGAGCTGAGTGGCACCGTTTGTTGGCTGGATAGTGAGACAGGAAGCTGGGAGTTAGAGACCGAGCTTCCAGCACAGAGGAGCCACCACTGCTTAGCAGTACTGGGGGGCTTCATTTTCGCTGCCGGTGGCAGCTCATCGAGGGACAACGGAGGAGATGCTGCTTGTAACCTGCTGTACAGATACGACCCGCGCCACAATCTGTGGACCAAGGTAAAGTTCCTCTTTATTCTGCTGCCATTAAGCACTGTTTAAATGTTTATCCTCTTCCTTATTTGGTGTGTTTTATCAGCCTGGGCGCTGTGACAGTGTGTGATGGTTTACAGGGGGCTCCAATGAACCAGCAGAGGGTAGACTTTTACCTGGGGACTGTGGGAGAGTGCCTTATTGCAGTGGGAGGGAGGAACGGCACCGGAGCTTTGTGCTCTGTGGAGGTTTACTATCCTGCAGAGGACTGCTGGTCCTACGTAGCACAACTACCCAGGTAAGACTGCTCAGGTTTTCTTATAGTTCTTTTTTAGAGAAATATGTTTATACAGTATATTAAAGTTATCTAACTCTTAACTTTTTATTAATTTATGCTTTAAAGCTTCCCAAAGTCGAGGGATAAACTTGTCCTGTGTCTACAAATAACAACTTGGCAAAAAACAATGAACAACAAAACTTAATCTGTGGACACTTTACAAGCCCCTATTAGCACATACTTTTTATATTAGTTTTTAAGATTAATACCACTATTTTTAGACCCGTAAAGTAATTTCCAAAGTCTTTTGTTGTTTTACTTATTTTATTTTTTTGCTGAAAACATGCAAATCTCATCATGCTGGGCAACTGGGAACATTTTATGTGTTTGGAACATTCTGTTTGTCTAAAATATATTTTAAAAAATGTTATATTCAAATGTTTGTTCTACTTTATTTTGAGTCTTGATGTTCTTTTAATGCTTGAATAATTAATATTTCAGTGTCAAGTAGATTGACAGGCATCCCTCTGAAAGTGATCAGACTGAGAGTCTGATCGCTGCCAAACCCCTGAAGACAAACTTTTAAAGACTAGAAACCTCCAAGAGCTACAGGGATAAAACCACTTTTTAAAAACGCAAATGTGACTCTTTGAACTTTGAAACGACCTGCAGCTAAAACTTGCACGGCCTTCCTCTAACATCACTGTGTCTGGTGCAAGTCGCCGTGTTTCGGTTTTCTTGTTTTACTCTGGTTTATTTGATAGTTTTACTGAAATATGTCGTCAGGTATTTCAGTCATCATCAGCCTATTTGTGTTGGCTTTATTGTTGCATTATAGGATTACTTTTATATACAAAAACAAGTTAGAAACACGTCTCATGATCTAAAAAAGAAGACAGGAAGCCGTTAAAGGTTCCAGTCATGTGTCGTGATCAATAGTAGACATAAAAAACAGCTCAGTCAGACTGGAATCAGATTTGTTTCATAATTTTAACTTCATCAAAGTTAATCTTTAAGCAGCTTTGTGAATTCTTTATTTTACAGGTTCACTTACGGACACGCTGGTACAGTCCATCAAGGCGTCGTCTACATCTCAGGTGGTCACGACTATCAGATCGGTCCGTACCGCCAAGATGTCCTGAGTTACGACCCGTCGCAGGACGGTGAGGTTTGGGTGGAACGCCAGCCCATGTCTTACGCCAGAGGGTGGCACTGCATGGCCTCCCTCAACAACCTCATCTATGCAGTTGGAGGCAGCGACGATCATGCGGACACCTCTGAGCGCTTCGACATCTTGCAGGTGGAGTCCTACAACCCACAAGGCGGCCAGTGGACTCAGGTGGCTCCGCTGCTGCTGCCCAACAGTGAGGCGGGGCTGGCGGTCTGGGCGGGAAAGATTTATGTGCTCGGCGGCTACAGCTGGGAGAGCATGGCATTCTCCAGAGTCACCCAAGTGTACGACCCCGATAAGTGCTCATGGTCCAGAGGGTCGGACCTGCCCAAACGTATCGCAGGGGCATCAGCGTGTGTGTGCACCGTTAAACCTTCACCTCAGTCAGCTTCAGTGGAGAAAAGGAAACGGGGGCATGTGGTGAATGGAAGAATTCAGCCCACTCAGCAGTAAGGAGGGAGACTTTGACTTCACAAAACTCCTCATACCCTCACGGGGACATCATTGTTTTGGTTTGTCTCCTAAACTGATCTGAACCTTTGCAGTATCAAAGGAGAGAAGGAAAAGGGCAAATAGCATTAAAAACAAATGTAACACGCCTTTAAATCACTTTGCTGACTAAAACAAATTGTGATGGATATTTTATATTGTGCATGTACAGTTAGGTCTTTTTTTTTTTTTTTTTTTAACTTTGAAACCAAAAATATATTTTAGTATTCTAGTGCTTGTACTTTTTTTTTTTTTTTAAAGAAACAAGTACTTATGGTGTTTTTAATATGGCCGGTGGTGAACCAGTGTCATGTACTGTAACAGCAGCATGTCCCACATTTCATCAGCTGAAAAACAATCTGCTAAATCAGCTCAGTAAACAGCAGCGCTGACCCAAACTTCAACTGTTGCCAGGACACTTCATTTTTCAGATTGGCTCTTTAATTATCATACAGTTTGAACATTAACAAAATCTTAACCTGTAAAACAAGGAACAAATAAACCGTTGTATTCATTGTGTGCTTTGTGCTAACATTAATAGCACTGGATTTGGGACAACAGTATATGATCACATAACTAGCTTACAGTTTCTTAACCAACATGTCAAATGCTGGATGTAAAGTGTAAAAAGGGAAGATTATAAACATGTATTAATAAAACATGGACAGTACAGTCATTTTGTAAAATACAACCTAAATGCTAACAAGTTGAGCTATCAGATCACTATCAAGTTTGTTTTTCTATGCCAAATATCGAATAAAATAAAACGTTCCGAAAAAGTTCTGAAATTCATCTAGTGCTGTTCGTTTAGCATTAAATGTATAGAAGTGCAATCAGTCTAGTTTTCAATGCAAAAACGGACTCAACAACAAAAAATCTAAACTTGTTCAACAACCATAAAATTTTCTAAAAGAGAAGCAGCACTCGCAAGATGTTAAATGTCTTCACACAGAGGAACAAAAACATGCAGAGTTCAGTTTTACGATGGTCTATGCTGACCGGATGAAAACTTGACTTTCTGGAAAAAAAAAAAAAAAGACTGACACAGAACTACTGGTTTAATTATTTGATGTTTTAAAGGCTGTATGTGAACATGTTTTAACGGTTCTGAGTAAAATACTGTTACACACCAAAGAAAGTCTCTTTTTGCTGTATATTGTAATAAAAGCATTCGTTAGGTACATTTTTTAACTAAAAATCCATAAAATCATCACTCAGTCAATTTGATCAGATTTAATAAACTGTGTGTGATGTTTTAGCATCAGTCCATCCAGTTTGGCTTCTGACTCATTCAAAAGGGTAGTAAGGATGAGACTTGATCCTGGAAAACAAAACGACACTTGTGATTTAGAAAATATCAGCACCGTATAAGAGACCGTCACTATAAATGCTGGTCGGGAACGTACTCGTCAAAAACGCATGACATCCACCCTCGGTTCAGACCCCTCAGTGTGTTCATGTCTTCATCAGTGAGGCTGAAGTCAAAGATCTGGACCCACAACATGGAAACATGTCAACAGCAGGGCTTTAACTCTCCCAGCTAACAATGAATGTTAGAGCAATTGGGGGAAAATATTTTTGATATTTACTGTTTTTTGGTGCTGTACACATATGAAGACTTTTCACGTCACCTTTGTGTTTTCAAGGATGTGATGAGGTCTCTCACTTTTTGGAATGACTGCAATCCCCTGCTGGACATGATACCTGAGCAACACCTGGGGAGGGGAGAAAAGCCTAGTTACACACAGGAAGCATGCGCGTGAACAGTACAGCACACTGACTGACCTGTGCGGGGCTGCGTTTGTGCTTTCTGGCTATTTCAGCAACAACAGGGTCCTCCAGCAGCTTATAGGGATCTGCCTCGCTCCTTAACCTACAACAGACCAAACAGTCCAGGAGTCTATTTACCAGAACTAGTGATCAAAAAGAGGGGGATCTGACTTCTGCAGTGAAGCAAAGTGACTCAAAATGCTTTTAGGTAAAACAAAGTGCATAAGTTAATCTAAAATAATTGTAGAATTAACACCAAGTTGTGTAAAATGGCAACAAAAAAAAAAGGATAAACTACAAAGACAAATACATCTGCAGACAAACACTGATCATAGATTTAAACATCCCACATGTAGAAAAGAAACCCAAGAGGTCAACAGCTGTGTCTTACAGTTCAGGGGGTCTTCCTGGGGACCCAAAGGGGCTGTAGGCTGTCAGCACGATGCTTTTGGATTTACAGAACTCTATCATGTCCGTTTGGACCATGTAGGGATGCAGCTCCACCTGAAAGAGACAACCCAGTATCTAAAAGGTGGCTCGACATGACTAGCACGCTGCAGCATCTTTCTTCTTTTGTTCTGGTCTGATTTTTCCTAAAGCGTTAAAAAAAGGCTCTTTATTAGCTTAAAGTTGACTGTCTAAACAAACACAAATGTAATTGGTTCTATTTTGTAAGGTTGCGTTCTTGTACATTCTGCACACCCACGCCTCAAATCCTGAAGAAGTTTGGGGCAGATTATAAACCATGAA
>JARVGQ010000002.1:13303924-13318924 GCA_031762355.1 Hypsolebias martinsi | reverse complement strand
GGTGCACAGACACATCCTTAAGAAAAAAATATTTTATAAGATTCTCAAAAAGTTTTTATTTATTTTAAAGAAGGTGTTATCACCTGTTTGCCTTTGGTACCATGTGCAGCTGCTTTGGTTAAACAAATCACAAACCATGTACATCAGATGAAAAAGAATAGAGGGCAGACATTTATTTTCAATTTTCACAAGATAAATATACAAAATAGAAGTGCTGAAAACTAGGCAGAAGTTGAAGATAAATAAACCTCCCAGAGTTAAAATGGATAAGAAGCTGGAAACCTTATTGTTGCTCGGTCCTATAGGTGGAGGTCTATAGTAGTTTCTCCCTGCTTGCTTGTCTCCAACAAACTGATGACTACAATCAAATAAGCCCAAAACCCACCAAATCATTTAATAAGAAACTTCATTTAGAGTTTATTAAACCAATAAGTAAAGAAGCAATCATCTTTTACAATCCAGCGCAAATGTACGTTTAATTTCTCTGTTTTTATGCAGCCCATCATCACATCTGCACGTTCAGGATTAGGAAACATTAAATCAGGATCCAGCATGTGCAGCACATTCTGATGTGATTCAGATCCCAGAACGACTCCAAATGGAACGAGTGGAGATGATTCAGTTACTCAGAGAAATAAACGTTCAAAAATATCTGAATGAGACGTCAGCATGGCTTAAATCTAACCCCCCCAACCATAAAAAAGAGATCTACAGATAATAAAACCATCCTTCTGTGACAGCTAAAGGCAACGAGCTCGTGCTCATCACAGTCAGGAAGATGGCAGAAAAAAAAAAGGACTGAAGCAACGCAGGCTGGACATGTAGAATAAAACAAAACAAAAATCTTCATTTTTACACTTCCTGTCCTATAGGCACTGGAGGAAGAAGCACCTATACAAGCACCCGCGTCCCAAATAAGGCGTTCAAAACATGAATACAAGCAAAAATAATCCAAAACAAATAAAGAAGGCAAACATCACCCATGGTAAAACAGGGATTGTCTTTTGTTGCTGACGGATGAATCAGTTGAAAAATTAGTTAGTCCCCATCATCTATTTTAAAAGGATATTTTACTGTTAAATTTGTCTCCTTCCTGCCAGCAAAACCGTCCAAATTAGGGATGCACGATATTATCGGCATGGCATCAGCTGATATTAGCGATAAAGTTAAATATCGGACACAGGCCATTCCATCAAAAAACCTCAACGATAAAAAAGGCATCGGTTTTAAGTTAATTTTTAATTTAAGGAACTGCCAAATATATCTATTAATGCACTACTACTTGTGTGCTTTTAACTTGTCGCTTGTGAACAGGTTGAGTTTAGATTTGTGACAATTTACAAATTTGCACTGTCCCAGTGTCGTCATTGTGTTAGAGAGAGTAAATGTCATGAATAAATTTGACATTAAACATCATCCAAGTTGAAGTGTTACATTATTTTCAGCCCCTTTTGGGCATCTGCATCTGGTAGCAGGTCAAATTAACAAAGATCATGCAGAATAACATAGTATTTTAATTCCACAGCAGAGAAAGCTATGTAGTCTCTGTAAGTAGGTCTGGGGGGGGGGAAATATTGGTATAGGTTATTGGCCAAATAACTTTTAACATATCAGCATATCGGGCAAAAAAATCCAATACCGTGCATCCCTAGTCCAAATGGACTTTTTTTTTTTTTTTTTTTTACTACCACACACACACACACACACACACACACACTCAGAAATCACCTTTCACCATGTGAGTCTAAGATCCCCCAGTTATCTGATGAACAGTCTAACTGGTCAATAAAACTTATAATTTACAAAATGTTTGTTTTACACCCAAAAGCCGGTGGTTGGAGAGAAGGGATTAAAAAAAGGAAAACGTGGTCTTGAGATCAACTGAAACAGGAAGGTGAACCCAAGAGAGGCTTGTGTTCTCTCAGATGCTATTTCTAGCTGCTGTGTGTATTTATTTATGGGCCAGTGGGGGCAGATAATCAATTTACTCATTAAGTCCTTCCAGGAGGAACAGTTCAGTTGAAACACAAATAGTTCCTGTTGAGGCCTGGCTTACAAACTCATTTGCTTCCATGCAGCGGTCAGCTCGCTCGGCGTTTCTTCTGCAGCACTGTTCAGTTTCGCAGAGCAGCCAGCCTGCAGGAGGAAGAGGAGAAGGAGGAAGAGTTTTATTTGTCTGCTTCAAACAGCACCTGTCTGTCAGAGGCGGAGCAAAAAGACCACAGACTACAGACAAATTATTTAAAGTTATGCAGACATACTTGAATACGCTAATAATTGTTGGTCATTTCTAATTTGCAAAATGGTGTCAGATAGAAGAAATACATCTACAAAACAAGATTTAATCATTAATAGATTTGCCTGTCTAATAGAAGTAGAACAAAATGATTTAAATAATATTAAAATAAAAATGATCTTTATATTTACCATTTTTAAGACCTGCACCTTTCATTACAAAATGTTACAGTATATCAAATTTATTTCACAGAAAGAACTTGGTGAGTTTTGGGGAAAATAAAGTTAAAAAGAGACACACATCTTTGCTTTAATCTATCAGTTTTTTTTATGTTAATAATGTTTAATAATAGAGAAATATGAGTCGAAAGGCTGAGTGCTCTGTCTCTCTCTCCCTCACGTTGTGCGGGGGGTTCTGATAAACTGGTGATATCAATGTGGGTCTGCCTGTGAGCCAGATTAAAAAACAAATAACAGATTTATTACTGGAGAAATGATGATGACACACAGCAGCTTTGTAGTTAGTTTAAAAAATAGTTAACCACATTTCATTTTAGTAAACGACACAGAGGAGATGTTCACACATCGAGCTCGCTTTCAGTTTCAGCCCAGCTGAGTTCTGCCACACCTCATTTGTTTTCTGCTCAAAGTTCACACCTGAGCAGGACGTGCACGCGTCACCTGTCATTCATGAACCATTTGAGGAAGAACTGGTCTGTGCAGTCATTTCAATGTAAATGAGAACTGGTTTTAATGGACCTACCTGGAACACCAAAAAATGATAAACGTTTTTATTTTTTATTTTGAAAAGTATACAGAGATGACAGAATAATATTTGTGATAAATAGGAGGCATAGTGTGTCATTTCTGATTTTAATACTGTTTCACATTAGAACATCACTACAGTATTTTTATTGCAAGAAAATAAATCTTCAAATGTAATTTCTTTGAATTACACTTTTGGGTTCTGTTAAGTGCATTTATGATTCTATGCAGCAAAATAAACACATTTTAAAGGTAAGAGATTGTAAAACTTGGTTTATTCACAGACTGACTTTAATTGCTGGAGGTCCGGCCCCTGAGCTGTTAGCTTTCAGTAACTGTGGCCCCCTGAGCAGTTTAGCAACCTTTAATAGCCCTGCCTTAAAGGTTTAAAGTCAAAAAGATTTATTTAATCATTTTCCAATGGTTTCTCTGAACAACTCCAAAATTTAAATTATCTGACATTAAAACATTTATATGCTAAATTTGCACTTTTTGTAATAAACTGATTATTTGAGGAAATGCAAGTTATATTACGAACAAACAAAGCGGATGTCCTCCAGGGAAGCATAACAGGTAACCCGGTTAATAAAAACTTTTCAAAGTCTTAGTTCTCAATAAATATTACCGTACTTGTTTTAACTCTCATGGTTAGAAAATGAATAAATAAACTGCTTTTAAATAATAAATTTAAAACACATTAGTTAAACTACATTAAAAAAGCACCCTCTGAAACACATTTTCCTACAACTAAAGTGAAACAAAGTCATCATAAACAAAGGATTTTAACTCAGATATACCGTATTCATTCATACTGACTACATCATCATCAAGTATAATTTAAAACATAATGAAAAACACTGAGGTGAAAGGTTTTAGTGAGATGTTTAAATTCCTACAACATTTTTTACTGCATCTTAAATCAGAAGTGATAAAATCACAAGAATATTTTCTAAACTAACGAGCTTTCAAAACAACAACAGATGGTTTCAACCTGGCAGCATTTCTCACTGCCAAAACCTTGCCAATAATGAGACAACAACATCTGTAAGGTTTTATAACATCTGCTTATTTAGCTGCATAAAAAACAGTTTTCTGCTTAAAAATCAGTGGTAAATGAAACATAACTCAGTTTACTGTAATGGAACTGAGCAGCTCGATTTACATGAGAAGACCAAACAAATGATGAATAACAGTGATCAGAACTGCTGTTTATGAAACGCCAGAAAATGTGATCTCATCTGTGACGTTCCTGTTTAAATAATATTCAAAAAAAACCTTTAAATTAATTAACTTTGACCACTTTTAGAAGTTATGCAACATTACAGTCACAAAAAACAAAATGATGATTACCGTATTTTTTGGCCTATAAGTCGCCTTTTTTTTTTTTGCATAAATTGTATGCCTTGCGACTTAAAAGCCAAAGCGACATTTATGGATTTTCCCCCCCATATTTATAAACCAATTTTGGGCTGAAATATGACCGTTTTCTTCATTGTGACTGAAAATATTGAACACTACCATTTTCAGCCGCTAGATGGCACTCGCGTAGTATGGCATGCCGTTGTGTCATGTACTAGGTAAAAGTGGCTATTAATGACACAAGCAGCTTGCCATAGTCTGCCACCATCGTCCAGCTTGCCTGGAGAAACCGTCAAATCTGCGCCGCCCCGGCGAAACGTAGCTAATTTGACCATTGAAGTGCATTTATTAAGTAAAAGTTCAACTAAGACACATCTTTGCTATAATGTCGAGCAAACACGTAATGGTTTTAGGTGCTTATCTTGTTAAATTTCAAAGAAATGCACAGCGAGTCCTCTCATGCACGCACCTACTTCCACGTATCAGCTTTTGAAAATGCAGCTGATTGGACCGTCAAAGTGCATTTATTAAGCAAAAGTTAGACTGAGACCACTTTTGCTATAATTTTGAGCAAATAATTGTTTTTAAGTGTTAATCTTATTAAATTCTCGGTAAAGTCCTCCAGTGCACGCTCCCGCGGCCGCCATTTGGCAGCCAATCGATTTTTGACACAACACCGGCCCACATTTTCAGGTTGTCAGTGGTGACGCATAATAGATGCAATGTATACAACGTATACGACATATACGGCTAAGAGACACATTTATGGATTTTCCCACTTTATTAGACATATTTGGACAGATGCGACTTATAGGGCGGTGCGACGTGTACGGTGGAAAATACAGTATAAAGAACAACCAAGTGGGATAAAGTGACGAATACTGCATTTTATTTTAATCATCCTAATATGAAGAATGCTATTATGGTTATTATTGTTGCTTTATTTTTTATTTTTTCAAATTTCTCTGCAGTACAAATTTAGAAAACAAGCATAATGTCCATCAGACTAAGAATAAATAGGTTTAAAATGATTCATGCTGAAAGAAGCTACAAGATGGTTGCAAAGAAGCAGAGTTTTGTTGATCTCTTTCTTCACTGAATCTTTACATCAGAAACAGATTTCAATCAGTCACATTCTCATAACGGACAGTATAGTGGGGAATAAAGTGTTAGAAACAACTAAAATCTTATTTTTTACCAATGGGAAATGTAAAAATATTTAATATGTTTAACAAACACAACAACCTAATGTCTACTTTCTGAACCAGCTGATGTATGAACAAAGCTGTAAATCCGAGAACAAATCATTTGATTGTTCTGACTCGTATCCATTTCAAAGTGAAAATCTTCCTCTGGTCTTTATGGCTCCCTGTTTGAGTTAAACATACTCTATCCGCCCTGTAATTACTGTATTGGCTTTGCAACCACAACAGTGGCATTCAGTAAGAGCCAGCACAACATGTTAATTGCCTGATCTCACTCCTAACCACAAACTGCAGGCTCATGTGATACACGTCAGCACACCAGAGTTTGAAAAGCAGGACAAAGATGATTACACATCATCTGAACATGTTTAGTACTCGCTGCTGCTGTTCTGTTTTACGTGTGCTTCTGCTGTGTTTTTCCTACACAGTACTGCTCATTTGTAAAGTAATTTGCAGATCCAGCCTGATAGTTTGATCTAAGCTAGTATATCTCAAAATATTACATATTATTATTATTATTGTTATTATTAATATTATTAATAATATTATAAAAAGAAAATAAATTTCATTTTCACATTTAGAGCCTGTCTGATGTGTTCATTCCTTTATTCATCCTGATGCAAGTTACAAATAAAAACTGCATCTTACCGTCGGGACAGCTGGTCTTCCTTGTCCTGGACCCGTGAACTCTCTCCGCTCAATGAGGTAGCTCCAGCAGGCAGGTCATTGAGTTGATCCATCACCTCCAGGCCGTTCTGTTCTGCTATCTGGTGGATCAGATCATCCACCTGCTCCTGAGGTGTGGTCAGAGTCATTGCTGAACTCATAGAATCCTCCATTACCTGATGCGGTAAAGAAACGGGGCAGAAGCGAGCTTGAGTTGGGAAAGGATCAGAAGCTTGTAACAAAGTGAGACGGTCAGACTGCAGGAACTCACAGAGGTGTGGACGTCAAGGTTCTGAACTTGGCTTTCAAACTTATCCATGACTGCAGAGACCTTTTGGAGGTCCATAGAGTTCAAAGCTTTGTCCAGTGCCTTGGTCACCTGGCCCATGCTTTTAGTCACCTGATGAAAAAAAGACCAAACGAGAAATGTTTGATGTTTCTACAGTATTTGTCTCATAAAGACTTACAAAAACTCTGACTTTCAAATTAATTTAAACCATACAAGTCAGAGTAAATATATATATTACTTTGTCTTATGCATTTCAAAACTATAGACACCTGTTCCTTTTCCAATACCAGATGTGCTATTGAGCTAAGTGAGCAGAGTAACTTACCCCCTTCATGGTAACAGCAGTCTGAACTTTAGAGGCCACCGCATCGACTCGTGATGCCATGCGCAGCCAGTTAAGACCTTCATTTTTTTTCCGGATGGCATTCTCCGCGTAAACTCTGGCGACATCGACATTTTTCTGTTGCAAAGCCTGTCGATGAGACAAAAATGCAGTTCACGCTCTTCTTCTGTAAAACAATGCAACATGTAAAACTGATACGCGCCTTACAGTATAACATGACTGATGACAATACTAATGTAATGAGCCATAATGTTTATTAAAAGGCTTATTAAAATAATGATGATTTTTTTAAAATGGAAATTGAAATTATGTTAAATCTATGTACTCTTGTTTCTAAAAAAAAAAAAAAAAGCTTTGGATAAACGCTCCAAAAATCTTTTGGATAAAAGACAAAACGTTTCAACAAGAAGAATCTGTCCAGAGAAAACTGACTTAACCTTTTTTTTTAGAGTTTTCTGCCTGGATTATTGAGCATGGATCAAGATATAATAAAATAAAACAAAAAATTATACTACATAATAATTATTGCTGTGAATGGTGGTGTACTGGTTCTCTACCCCTCAGACCAAAATTGACACAATACAAATTGTAGCACACAAACTTTTTGTAAATAAAATCACTGCCTGTAAATAAATACAAACAAATAAACAATTATCTTTTGAAATACACATGAATTGTGTCAGTGATAACTGTCTTGACTCATTAGAAAACTTCCTTTAAGTGTGGAGTAAAATAACAATGACTTAGATATGTCATAACCTCATCATTGAGGACGTCACCTGATTTTCATTTCTGCCAACTTCAAGCCCAATGTGCAATTACCGGTATGTTGTTCAGAGCTGACTAATACTCAGCAGCTCTAAAAATAGTTAAGACACTGGGCCAACAGACAAATACCGACCAAGCCTCTTCTTGTGCAGACAAAACTGTGCTGCCACCTGCTGACTCATACATGCCACTTCCAGTGTCATTTGATCATTAAAGATCTACAGTACTCATCAGTTTAAACACATGGAGAAATAGAATTTAAGTAAAAGACCACTGCTCGTTGTTTTACAAGTAAAGATATACTGTTTTTATAAGGGAGATTCATGTGTCTCCTCATTCTAATGTGTGAGATGAACAGTTTATCCACATGGAAAAAAACAATCTATTGCACAAATGATTAGCATAACGGTGGAGGTACAAATGTGTCTGAATGAAGTGTCATTTAATGAATGTACAAAAACAACAAAGGATTCTAGTATTTTTGTTTATAAAAATGCACACTTCTCCTCAAAAATTTGTACCATAAGTACTTTTTCCCAGGTTGTCTGATCACATAAAAGCTTGTTGCTACCTGATAAAACAAACAAAAAACATACACTTTCTCTTCCGTAACTATGCGTGTTTGAAGGCCTCTTGTTTCTCTTCTTAGAAGAAGAATTACCACTGGACTACAGCCAAACAGAGTAACAGGGCCAGGGGAAGCATAACTAGCAGAGTGGAAAGCAAACACTTAGAAAATTAAAGGCACTAAAAAACAACCTACCCAAATATTATTATCAGATTCTACATTACAGCTATAAAGATAGCATAGCACTGTATTTACTGTCAACTGTGTAATAAATTTTCAATAAAAGAATAAAGAGGTGTCAGGTTTATTAACAATATCTAATTCAAACAGAGTAACAGGACTGTCAAAGTTGTCAATACTTGACAACTTTCCAGATTGAATTGTGTGCCTCAACTACTGAAATAGATGCATAGATATACAATGTAAAGGTGTAGTGTGTAGAAGATGAAAGTTGTAATGTTTTATATTAGTTAGTTAATTAAACAACAGGACTGCTGGATGGACTGTTTCAAACTGAACATTAAAAAAATCCTATTGACAGTAGTTTTTCATAGTAGTTTTGCTCTTGTTAAATCCCCAATGATTGGTTTTATATACATTAAGTCTGTTTGAAAGAGATGACAGCAAAACACTAAAGGAATAATAAAGAGCAAGCACGATATCGCAAGTAACAAAAGTATATAAACAGTGCAACACAGACCATTCTGAGAACATTCAGCCATCATTGAATGCCTTAAATTTGCTCTAAACTCTTGCTCACCTTCTTAACCTTGGCCTGCTCCTTTTCTGATTCCTTCTCTGCCTTCTTAGCCAGCCTCTCAAGTTGTTTAGAGGTAAACTGTGATCCACAAAATAAAAAAGTATCAACATATTTTTATTAATTGACCTTTATTAGTTCAACTCATGTGGATTAAGTTGCTCTTAGAAACATACCTTAAGCTGGAAAAGTGTTTCTGTGGAAAAGAATATGACCAAGAATTAGAGTGGTATTTTTACGATGTAGACAACAACATATTTTATTTCTCTATGCATTTTAATACCATGACAAGACAGTGTAAGTTACTGCAAACATAGCCAATAAGAATACACTATTTTAAAAACACTTATTAGAAAAGTGAGACAATATATATGTTGAACTATCCTTCTGTTTTGACAAATATACAGATGCTAATATTTTAATAATATGTGGAGAAAAATAAATCTAATTTCACCGTGTCTGAAACACTGTAATTTGTGAAGTCCCAGGTTCATTAAGTGTGGAGTACTGTTTTATTGTTAAATCCTGCTTTACTGTTAAAAACTAAAAACAAATGGCTTACACAAACTTTTGAGACAATCCGTGCAATTTAAACTGTTCAATTTTTTTATTTATTTATTTACATTTTAACAATTCTGCACATATTAATTTGTATGTTCTGCTTGTTTCATGCAGTCTCGTAGTGAATGTTTTTTTAAAATCTACCTTTAGAACAAAGTTTGGTAAGAAATAAATACCGGGCTAAACAGAGTTTGTAAATAGACAAACAAATAAATACTTGAGGTATATTTTATTTTACTTTAAGTAACGCCAAAAGCTTCGTGCTGAGGAAAACTTCAGGAAGAGTCCATATATCATTAAAATACCATTTTCTGAAAACTAAGCAAATTAATATTTAAAAAATAGACTGATTCAGGGTCAGACAGCGTAACGACAATAATTTAAATCAAAAGGCACTTTCATAATCAATCTGCAAACCTCATGTAACGCAAAAAAACCAAACAGAAAACTAGAAGGTTTGACATTTACAGCTAGCCCGGCTCACACTCAAGCTAACGTGCTAACGCTAACTACCAGCATTAATTAACACAATTAAAAAAAAGACACATTCTATCCGGGTAGAGTATTTAGCTGTTAAAGTGACATACCATCCATGTCGACACAAATATGTAGGCTGTCAGTCACGGAGAATGTGATTTCCGGCTTTTCACAAAGCTAGTCTGCTTGAATTGTTTTGGTTGAAATCTACTTCTTCCTGGTTTAATAGATGTCACGTGATCAGAAATGGCCTTCTTCCTCTATCCTT
The DNA here is from genome assembly GCA_031762355.1 of Hypsolebias martinsi. Taxonomy (NCBI): domain Eukaryota; kingdom Metazoa; phylum Chordata; class Actinopteri; order Cyprinodontiformes; family Rivulidae; genus Hypsolebias; species Hypsolebias martinsi. The sequence goes on along the minus strand of JARVGQ010000002.1, from coordinate 13,308,663 downwards.
GAAATTGCAGTTGATGTCTTTACTGCCACCTACTGTCACCTTTCAAGCGCAGCAATAGCTAGTCTGTCAAAGGAATTATGTAGCCAAAAGGTGTTATAAACTATTTATTATCTGTCATTTATAAGACAACATTAAATATAATTTACCTGTTTATTACGGCGCTGTTAAATAGAATGTTTTCTTTTGAAACAGTAGATGCGTTTTTGTTTGGGGGTTGGTCAGTGGATATTTGCTGCCCGAACAAGTGGACAATAACTTGCTTTTAACCATTTTCACGAGCAATGTCTTTGTTTGTCAAGGTATTAGGAAGCGGAGAAAAAGTGAGAAAGATGAAACAAGAGGGAAAGATCGACAAGCTTCCAGAAAGAGAAGAGCTGTTGGTCAATGAGACAGAATTTCTGAAGAAAAGGATCGACCTTGAACTTCAGTGCGCCAAGAAAAACTGCAGAAAAAACAGAAGAGGTGAAGTCACATTCAGGAAAAAAAAGAAAAAAATATATATATATATATCTTCAATTAATAGTCTAGCTAAGTTTTAAAATGTAATGTTTAAATTGTTAGTTATTTGTAGCTAGTTAGCATATAAGCTAATTAATTAGCATGCTAGCTAACGTCATAGCAACCGACTGAATTTAAACTACTGTACCTTTTTTTTAATGTAAACAAACAAATGCCAAAAAAAAAAAAAAGCTGTGATAAAACTTAAGGTAATTGATAATATTTCATCTCACTTAAAGTAAAAATATTTTAAGATGGATGAGTTAAATATGTAAAATGTGAAACTGTAACCGTGCTCCCACTTTAATTAATATTATCTTGGTTAATTAGCATCAAACAGCCCAAATATTTAAACCTTTAGTTTAAAGATGCCAATTTAGTTTTTAACTTTTAGGGAAATATAGTTTATTTCAATGTCATGAAGACTAGACAAACCAAAACAATAGCATAAAGTAAGAAAGAAAATGAGCATAATATTTTATCAATCCTTAACCCTCCTGCTGCCCTAGAGTGAAAATGACCCGTGAGGCCTTAGTTTTAAAAACAGTTTTCATAGATGGGTAAACAAGCAGCATTTATGACTTGATGCCAACTACAGTACTATGTTTGTTTCCCTTAATTGACTAGAAGTAGGCCAAATGTTAAAATTACCAGCCATATTTGTATACCTACAACATAGTTTTTATATAACTATGACCTACAGAGACCAAACAGTCTGATGTACAGAATCTAAATAAGCTTTATTTTCATTGCACCATAGTACAGTACAGTGAGATAATTTTCGTACAGTCGTCCGAAAGATGGACGGAGTGCACGTTGCTGCTACTCCTAAGAGCGCGGCCCCTTATTCTTTAGACAGAAAGGTATGTTAGTCATGTGGCTCAAGATTTCCCATGGTTTTTGGTGTGCTCTGCTAAGTGCTTTGTTTACATCAAGTGCGGATCCGCATTTCAAATTACGTACATTCAAAATATTTGGAAGACCACTGGAGTAAACTCTTTCGAACTGTATCATTTAGTTTTAATTCTGAATAACCTTTTTATTAGAGGTGGGCGATACTGCAAAATTTGGTATCTATCCAATTACCAAGGACAAATAATTACAAGGCCTATATTGCAGATACAGATACGTTTAAATACTTAAGACGTTAAAACCTGAATAGAGTTTTATGACTTGCAATAGTTTATTAGATTATTTTTTTCCTTTGGAATATTAATAGTTAAATCCCAGGACAGAACTTGGGCAAGGTAAATAGGAAACACTTAATGCAACACAATATTTAAATAAAAATGTTCCCTTTTCCCTTCATAGAAACTGAAACTTTTTTTTTTTTTTTTTTTTAGAATTTATTTATTCATTCATTTAAAAAAGACCTTATAATAAACATTTACAAAATAAAAAGAAAGAAAACCAATACAATGAAATGAAAGGTAGCAGAGAGAAGAAAAAAATTCTTATAATATCTGCCCCTTCTTTTCCTCATAAGTAAAATTAAAATTCAAACAATAACATTCTTGAGTATCAATATGATGTTACTTATGATGTTGACCAATATCAACTTTGGTATTGATAATATAAATATTTGGATACACTCACCTCTACTTTTTATGTGCAATTACATACTTTGCAATGAGTACCTTTAAGTTAAGTTAGCAGTTTATTATTTGGCTGTGATCATATAGAAAGCTGGTAACCGTTTGTTTTTTTTACATTTTGTCCCAATGTGCTGTCTTCACAGCCGCTCTTCAGGCACTAAAAAGAAAGCAGTGGTGCGAGAAACGTCTGAACCACGTCGACTTTGCTGTGGAAGCCATGAGATCTGCTCACCAACACACGTAGGGAGAAAAATACCAGCACAGGAAAATCCGTGTCTATGAAAATATGATTGGATCAGAATAAAACACATCTTCAGTAACTAGCAAACAAAAATTGATCCACAGACACATTTTTTTTTTTTTTTTTACGTGGTATGATACACTAATTTGTATTTGGAAAATACCAACAACAACAAAAAAAGATGTTTAAAATGTCATGAATGAAAAGAAAACTTGATTGATTTCCTTTTTTTAAATTTATTTATAGTCAAGGATTGATTACATGTTATAACGACATGTTTGGATGTTGAACGATTGCATGCAGAATTTGTTTCCAGCTAACTGTAATGATATCTTGATGTGGCTGAATGTCCTAACGGCTACATCAAAAAAGATTCACCGTAACGTTGTGCTGGCAGTTGCAGTGAAATGATCAACAAAGTGAACGACTTGATAAAGGAAATCGCAGAGGAAGAGGACGTCTCCGACAACCTCAACTCTTTCATTGACCAGAATGTGGAGTTTGATGAGGTACACCAAAATTAACATGCAATAAACTTGTTTCATTAAAAGCTTAAATGGTTTGCATTTTATTTTCAGCTCTTGGTCAGATGTGTGTGTTTGTTCCCTTCAGGACGAGCTGCTAGCAGAGCTGGAGAGGTTGGAGAACAGTCTGGATGAGAACCACTTTGAGGAGGACAGAGCAGAGGACAGAGACCTTTCTTCTCCAGTGTTGCCCACTGCATCACCATCCCATCCCAGTAGGAACCTCTGAGCACCACTGGGTCATCCTTCACTGCAGTATTAATGGATTCTTGCTCATGTTTTCATGTTTTCCTCCCACTAAAGCAAAGCTGGAGGAAGATGATGACGAAGATGACTTGGAGTATCTTCGGCGATGGGCAAACGAATCCTCGTAAGCACGATTAACAACACTGGTGGTTAAATGAGGGAAGCTATTGCTTCTGGATGTTTTATGATTTTCTGTTCAGAAGATGGTCAGATGGTCTTGCATTGTTTACATTCCTGCTGGGAAAACATTTGAGCCTTTTAATAAAGTGTTGCCTCTTTGTGGTAAGGTTGGAGAAAAGTCAGGATGGAAGTCTTGTTGAGGAGGACAGAACAGAGGACAGTGTCCTTTCTAACCCAGTCCTGTCCACTGCATCACCCTCCCACCCTGGTAAGAACATCTGGCCTTTCCTGGATAATTTTAGTAGGAGCAAAAGTAGATTGATGCAAATTGTTCACTTTCTTTTTTAAATGAAGTTAAGATAAAGGAAGACGAGGATGAAGATGACTTGGAGTGCCTTCAACGTTGGGCGAAAGATTTCCTGTAAGCACGTCGAAAGGCTCAGGATGAAATAAACAGAAGGCAGCTGTTACATGTTTTTGTTCATGAATGTTTTATGTATGAAGGAACATTTCTTTCTCTTCTTGGTACAGTCAGTGCAAACACATGAGCTAATATTTATATTCTGGCGAAAACGTCATTTCTTTGTTTAGACCACTGCGTTCTGAACTAGTCAGGTTGTTTTCTTTACCTGCTCAGTCATCCACACCAAATTTAACCTACTTCCTCTGTTTTATTGCTGTGTCGTTGAGGTTCGCTGCTGACCCTCATCTTGTTAGATTTCTTGGCTTTGTTTAGTTTTTAATTAAAATTAAAAAATCTATAGTCTTCATAAGCTCTTATGAACTTTATCTTTTTTAAAATAATATACGTACGTTCAATATTTGGGCGGCACTGTGGAACAGTTGATAGAGCTGCTGCCTCTCAGCGAGCAGGTTGCTCCAGTTCAAGTCCCATCCCGGGGCTTTTCTGGTTGGACTTTGCAAGTTCTCTCCGTGCATGTGTGGGTTTTCCCCAGGTACTCCGGTTTCCTCCCACAGAGCAAAAACATGCACGTTAGACTGATTGATAACTAATTGTCCCTAGATGTGAGTGAGAGTGAATGGTTGTTTGTCTCTATGTGTCCCTGTGATGGACTGGAGACCTGTCCTGGGTGTCCCCCGCCTCTCGCACAGTGACTGATCCAAAATGCCAGAGTTTTAATGAGCGTTAGTAGGAGAGATCATATCTGTCCAGTTTTAGCTTCTCTCCACTGGCTCCCTGTCAAATCCAGAATTGAATTCAAAATCTTCTAGCCTACAAAGTTCTCAACAACCTAGCTCCATCTTATATTACATAGCTTATTGTTCCATATTTTCCTAACAGAGCACTTTGCTCTCATACGGCTTAATTGTGGTTCCTAGAGTTTCCAAAAGCAGAATGGGAGGAAGATCTTTCAATTATCAGGCTCCTCTCTTGTGGAACCAACTTCCAGTTTCTGTCTGTGAGGCTGACACACTGTCCAGTTTTAAGACTGGGTTCAAGACTTACCTTGTTTAGAAATCCTATAGTTAGTGTTGACTTGTTCTGCTGCTTGA
>JARVGQ010000002.1:13288040-13298555 GCA_031762355.1 Hypsolebias martinsi | reverse complement strand
TAAAACATGGACAATGTCGGAGATGACGAACCGGACACTATAAGGCTGAAATCAATTAAAGACAATAAAACTTTCACAGTTCCTCAAAACGACAGGGTAAGTAAAAAGCTGAGGAGATGCTCGCCAAATTCAATTACTGTATTAATTTTGGTAGTTTAAGGATTTTGTGTATCCGCCACGATACAGCACATTCAAATACAAATGAACTGTATATTAAAAAAACCTATGTAACCAATACAAAAATTCAGCATATGTTTAAAATAGTCAATATGCAAATTATAAGGGAAATCATAAAAATGCATGCTAAAGCAGTAAAATTTAGGTTGTGTTGTGAAGTTAATCTGGTGCTTAAAAAAAACATACTAAAGAAATGTATGTTTCAAGATAAAGGGGATGTCATAATACCATCCATCCAACTATTATTTACCTGCTTCTTCCTTTTTAGGCCGTCAACATATGTAACTATCAAATGCATAATATATTAAACAGGAATATGGATCTGAAAGCAAGAATTTCTGACATATAAAAAATGTATATGTTTTGTTGAACGATTACTTGACTCAAACATAAATGTATGTACCGTACAGTATATGTTATGTGTTTTATACATCGTCATTTGGACAGTTTGATGCTATGATGTTAGACAGATAATTAACATTTTTTAATTCATTTTGAAACCCTATTATCGTTAAAACAAGAATAAAGAAAAATTTTAACTTCTTGCCTGTTTTTCCAGTTTGGAAGCTGTAGAAGCGTCAGAGAATTTGAGAAACTCAACCGAATAGGCGAAGGAACGTACGGCATTGTGTGTAAGCGTAACTTTGTTGTGCATTAGTTTGATTGTAAAGATGTCCAAGAACTTAACATGTTCTTTTTTTTAATGTAGACAGAGCCCGCGACACCAAGTCAGATGAAATTGTAGCGTTGAAGAAAGTCAGAATGGACAATGAGAAAGATGGTGAGACCCCCAGTTTGAGAAAAAAAAAAAAAAGAAGATCTTTATTAAAGTTTATTATACCAAATAAGAAATAATGTCAAAGCAGACATGTCACTTTTTAATGTGTTAATTTGGTTGAAAAGTTTCCATTTTTACACTCCTGGCTATTTATCTCACAATGTATTCTTAAAATAGTTTTGTATTTTTATATTTAAAAAGTCATCTTCGTTTTCCTTCACTTTAGGATGTGCAATAAACTGTAAATCAAGACAAATTTAATTAACTCTCATCAGACTTTAAAACAGGTTAACATCTTTGTCCATCTCCACTGTGTAAGATGTATGATTTGTTTTATGTACTGTACTAGAGTGATGCTTTTAAACCGTTTGTGTCGTTGAGGTGTCAACGTGTCAGATCTTCTCCTTTCCTGTCAGGGATCCCCATCAGCAGCCTCAGAGAGATCACGTTGCTGCTGAGGCTGAGACATCCCAACATCGTGGAGCTGAAAGAGGTTGTTGTGGGCAGCCATTTGGAAAGGTATTACACAGACACGCTCAGAAACCCAAAGAACATTTGTAGGATTTGTGATGGTGTGGTAGTTTTTACATTTAGATGAGCTACTGTCCAAATCTGTAATTGTTGTGTGTAAAGTTGGTGCTTGAGCAGCTTCACAGTTATCTCAATTCGTTTTGAGTTCGTTTGTATAAGATATTCTGCCTTTTTTTTTATATATAATAGTTTTTTGTTCTTAAACCTATAAATAATCCTATTTGCCCCTGCAGTTCACCACATCTGAACATTTTGTTCCATATTAATAGAAAAATGTGAAAAACCTCTTTATTTGTTGCAACAAACTTTACGTCCACCACTGTATGTGAGCCGTGTTTCGTGTTTTATTTGTCTTTTTTTTTCTGTTTCCTGTTCAGTTTGTTTCTGGTGATGAGTTACTGTGAGCAGGACCTCGCCAGTCTGCTCGAAAACATGCAGACGCCGTTTTCAGAAGCTCAGGTAAGCTCGAGGCGATCTCCTGAAATCTTTTTGACTCACAGCTTTAACAGTTGTAAACGTACTGTTTAAGATGCCCTTCTTTAGTTCATGTAATTTTTGTCAGGCTCACATCCAACCCCACACTCTTATATTTAATATAAGTTTTCAACAACCAAAAAAAAAAAAATTCATTTTTATTAAAAAGGCTTCTTTTTTCATTTTTAATGCATGTTTTTATGTTTTATGGTAGCTTAAACAGCAATTTAAAAAAAAAAATCTAATTTTGGTCGGCTTTCCTCAAAATCCCTAAATAAATAAAACTAATTATTAAGGTAAATATAAGGTATATATGGTTGTCTGTGGTTTGCAACACTGAATCATTTTATTTATTATTTATTTATTTTTCCCAGGTCAAGTGTATTGTCCTTCAGCTGCTCAGAGGCTTGGAGTATCTGCACCACAACTTTATTATCCACAGGTCAGTCCCACATCCTCACAGCTAATAACCAACTTACGCTCACTGTTTCATTTAAACGCACAGAAAAAGTTCTAAAACTTAACAAGATTCACAGTTTTAATTAAATAAAACTTGTTTATGGAAAGTAAAATCTCAAAACAACTAGACAAGGTTTGAGATGTGATGGGAGCTAGCTGGTTTAATGTAAATACAAATGAAATTACCAATTCCTTTTCATTTTTATGGCTTTACGTCAAATTATTTTATAATCAGGAGTATGTTGATTTGGCCTCTGATTAAATGCCTATTTATATGTGCATATACATGAATACATGTGTGTAAAACAAATAACCAAATGTGAAAACATGGATGTGTGTGTCTGAGTTACTGAGGCCAATAAATCTAAAGTTTATAGTTTCTATGAGGAGATGCTGAAGAACTTTGTGCACAGGTCAAACTAAAGTTGGAGTGAATGAAGCTTGTAGTCGTAGCTTCAGAAATGAGCCGTCAGCTTGGAACGTTTCCCACAAACAACAGTTTGCAAATGCCGCACTTTAACGAGACAGAAGATGTGCAGCTGCTTCATCCTCCTCCTCCTCAATCTCGTTATCAGGGACCTGAAGGTGTCTAATCTGCTGATGACGGACAAAGGCTGCGTGAAGATCGGTGAGTTCTCCGAAAGCAACCGCCGCCATCACGGCTTTCACTGTAATCACATTACATCTCCACTGACCCACCCTGAACCCTGCCACCGCCCATTCTCACCTCCATCAGTGTTAAAATAGCTTCCTTTTTATAAAAGAGACTGTTTTAGTTCTAAAACCACGATCTCTGACGTGTTCGTTGCACAGAAGGTGTGGTTGATTCAAATCGTGTAACTGATTTAGTACTTTGACATGAATTACCGTATTTTTCAGCGTATAAGTCGCAGTTCCCCCCCCCCCGTAGGTTTGTCAGTCCTGCAACTTATACGCCAAAGTGACTTATGTATATTTTTTCCCCTCTTCATGATGCTTTTTGGACTGATGCAACTTATACGCTGGATAATACGGTAGTTTGATTTCTCAAACGGCTGCATCAGGTTCTACAGGAGCAGCTTCTGATGTGTTTAGCCTGTTGATACCACTGATAGAATTAAAATAACAGGCATTAGTTTTTATAAATTAGGCTTTAATTTGTGCATGAAAACTGCTGAGCAAGTGCTGGAAGCAACTTTTTTTATTGTTACAGACGATTAAAAGGGTCCTTCGAACGTAAAACAAAAGTTTACTTTTATAGTTCAGCTTCCTGTTTGCTGTTTCTGCATGTTGGGTCTACATTTTACAGTAATAAAAAAAGAGAAGTCTTTAATTCACTGACAAATTAAAGATCTAACGTTCCTTAACGGGGTTCCCAGCGACTCTGGAAATCAGGGAAAACCTGGAAAGTGACGTTCACAGTTTCCAGACAGGGAAAACTCAGAGAATCTGAACACTGATCTGCTGATTAAAAGATGAAGTTCCTGAGATTTTAACATGTTCATGCTAATATTCTGGTATCATGGAGTCCATGTTCTGCTTCTTCTGTCTACGTGGTCCATATATCCTTACTGATTGTGTTTGATGGTGTTTTGGATTACTGGTACTTATTACTGGTAGGAATGATTGCTGTAAGCTACAGTTTCGTTTGAATGAAATAGCTTCTGGAATTTCAGGATTTACTCAGGAGAAGATCAGGGAAATCTCTGGGAATTATCTTTTTCATGGAACGCTGGGAACCCTGGTTGAAGAAAATGCACATCGCCCAGAGTTTCTATCTAAGATAATTTTATAATCCAGCAGAACAGCTCTGAGCAAACTCAAAATATTTACTCAGTGTCTGTAAGGCTAAAGACACTTTTGTTTGTTGATGTAAATTAACTGCGGCGGCCCTTTTGAAATGTTTGACTTTAAATAACTGATCAGTTGTGGATGAGGACTTTCTGGTAGTTTCATTAAACTCCCTTCACTTGTTCATGAGATATTTTGCTAACAAACAGGTTTGATTCCCAACAACTAATGCTGAAGTTGTAGATGATTCGGCTACGACCACATAGCTTAATTAAGTTTAACTTTAATTATTGCGCTTTCTAAGGTCAGCTGGCTGTGGCGGCCATGTTGACTTGGAATGCACCAAAAGTGAATCAGTCATCAGACACACAGGCTGCTGGCCTTTTGCACATACCGCTGCCATGAGTTGTTTTTGTTTTGTTTGTCTTCATGCAGCCGACTTTGGGTTGGCCCGGATGTACGGCATCCCTCAGCCCCCCATGACCCCCCGAGTCGTCACACTGTGGTGAGTGTTTCCTCGCCTCACACTCACACGCCTCACTCACGAAGTGCAGAGCAGCTGCCATGTTTTAGACGAGACTGGTTACGGATTAATTTGGTCAAACACAACAGTAACAATCCTCAGTTCTCTCAGTTTAATAATAAATAATCTCATCATGTCAAGATAAAGAACATGTTTTATTAAGGAACAGTTTGATTCACACTTTCTGTGTTCGTTCGTTTGTTTTAGGTCCAGCTGTAAAAAAGAAAAATGAGGTTTCAGCTCGACTTCAGCTGTTTTCTGTGTTTGCTTCGTGCACTTTCAGCTCGCGTCGCTGTGCCTCAGTGGAAACTTTTAATCTCCTGCTGTAATCCACCTTCGTTGTCTTTGTTGGCTCTGTCCCTCCTTCGTGCAGGTACCGAGCTCCAGAGCTCCTCCTGGGGACGAAGACCCAAACGACAGCTCTGGACATGTGGTGAGGAATCGCACAGTTGAAGTTTATTGGATGTGGTCCGGAGGCTAACGCACATCTGGAACAGTGAGTGACGCAGGATGTTTTCTGTCGCAGGGCCGTCGGCTGCATCCTGGCCGAGCTGCTGGCCCATAAACCTCTGCTTCCTGGAACCTCCGAGATCCAGCAGGTGGACCTGATCGTGCAGCTGCTGGGAACGCCCAGCGAGAACATCTGGCCGGTGAGACTCCAGCTGTTGGTATTTAAAGCTAAACCTCATCGAGACAAACGAAAGGATGCAGATAACGTGAAGTCACAAGTCCTCTCTTCTGATGGGAGCGGACGGTTAAAGTTTATGGGCGTTTGTTGTCGTCCCTCTTATAAAATTAGGAACTCAACAGATGTTCCTGCTTTGTGTTGTTGATTTTGTAGTGGATATACCTCCATGCGGTTTCAGGAGCACTCTAAGACTGAAGTAAAGAGGAAGTGAAGACTTTTGAAAAAGCTTGCTCGCAGAGAGTTTAGTGCTTCACTGATTGGTTATTCACCAAGAAGTGGGAGTGAAATGAGGGTGATATCAGAGAGTTAGGGAAGTCAGAGTCAAGGTGGCTTCAAAGATTTGTTTTAGAACAGAGAAAGACAGAGGACGCCAGTAGTCTGATATACTGATTAAACTTGTCTTAACACTTTAAAACAAAACCTGAGAGATCATTCTGACATGCTCTTGACTTTTGACTTACTAACGACTCACACTCTCAAATGAAGAAATGAAGTTAAAACATTTAACTTGCACAATGAATCTTCAGAAATCATTAATAACACTGTTGTACAGTTGTTTCAAAATGAATGATTGCTTCAAACATCAAAACTGGTAATGGAACAGCAAATAAAAGAAAGACACACAATTTAAATGGTTGATTCATTTATTTTCTTTGATTAAATATTTTAAGTCATGAAATGTCTTTTCATTATAACCATTGATGTAGAAGTCCTTTAATCACCAATAATTGAAAATATTAATGATTCTAAAACAAAGAAAGATTGTTCTTTGATTATTTTGAGTCTAGGACAAAATAAAATGTCTTTGGATGAGACATTTTTGAGTCTTGGATTCAATGTAATGGAATTATAAGTTCTGCCCTAGAAGGTTTTCTGGGACAGGATCGACATGGAGGTATATCCACTACAGGGTATGACCACAACCCACTTATGGAGTTGTCTATGTCGCTGTCTTGCCATCCTGCCTTCATGGTTCAGTTCCTGGCCCCCCTCCATCCTCGGGCTCAGGCTCCGGCCTGTCATAGTGGCTGTTTCCATGATTCTCCATCTGCCTGCATGGATCAAACTCTACGGATCCGTTCGGTTCTGTGGGGAAACCTGGATGTTCTCTTTCTGCAGGACCCAGTTCTGGAGGGCAGTCTAGGAAACTGCTGCTGTGGTCCTCATTATCATCATGCCGCTAACAAGACCTGCTAATGCTGCTAATTGAACCACGTTGCTAACAGTACCATGGTGCCAACAGGACCAGGTTACTGTAGATTTACTTCTTTTTCATTTTTGGTGCCTTGTTTTTTGTATTTTTGTTGCATTCGTTGAAATTTGCTGTTGTTTTTTTGGCTAGTCAAGACATCCATCCATCCATCCATCCATCCATCCATCAATCAATCAATCAATCAATCAATCAATCAATCAATCAATCAATCAATCAATCAATCAGTCAACAAACCAATCAAAAAAACAAAAACTTTCAGTGTGTTTCAATCAAATGTCTAGTTGTTCATGAGATGTTTGGGACTGAACAGACACATGGACACGCAGAGCAGAAATACATTATCACCCACCCTCATCTCCTGGTGGTGGGCAATAAAAAAAGCTGCAGAAAGAAGAAAATCTAACTTTGACAAAAATATAATAATAATATTCACATGAATTTGTGCGCATAGCGCTTTGACAAGTTTGATAAACATAACATTTGAATGATGTGTCAACAGATGCTGAAGAATGTTTTTAAATTGTGTTTTAAAATGTTGAAGAGGATGCAGGCAGGAAGTGAAAAACAAAGAATGGGAGAAATCAGAATCAGGTTTCATATTTAAATACTCATTTTAATTTAAAGATTATTTTCATGCTGAAAATAACGTTCTGTTGCTTGTTTGGGTTAAAATATTTAATCCTTTGCTTCAGTCAAAGTAAAAGTAAAAATATATGAAAGAACAGAAAATGGAGTTTGGACTCTACTTTGGACACGTTTGGACATTGTCTGTGGGACAAATCAGAGACTTCCTCACAAATATGATAAAAACATTTTCTGCATGTGTTTACATCTGAGAAAATATATGTAAAAATGTAGTTTTTATACATTTATGTATTGAAGGTTCAGAATAAACCAGATGTTTGTGAGACAGCTGTGACTCTTCACTGACTGAGATTCAGATCAAATGTAAAATTAAAAATCCAGAACAACTCACTCGTTGGTGGCAGATCTTTGCTGTCTCTGCGGGTCCGATGATAAACTTCATCTGTTTCTTCCTCCATGATGTTTCACTTCAGATTAGATTAAATTCAACCAGCTGATGAAAAGCAGACAACATAAATCTGGTATTGTTCTTAAAAAATTAAAACCTCAAAGATTCTTTACAGCTGAAGAGTTATTGACTGTAGATTTCATGGAGAGTTCTGAAATCACTGCATGAAGGAAAAGTTATCCAACAGATGGCAGTTAGTAAAATAAACGATCAAAACCTCAGAGAGTTATTTATTAACATCTTTCAGCAGTTATAGATTTAAACTAGCGTTAGCTTCTCAGATAAGAGGATTCAAAGATCATTTATTGTCACGACACACCTTCAATCAGATGTTTGTTTTTTTATCCACGACCAAAGTCCAACAGGTTTTATTTCATTTGATTTTATAACTTATGAAAAGAAAAACTGAGTCGGGGACTTCAGGGTCGGTCCGTCCATAACTGTTTGAGGTCATCGAGGTTGTTAAAAAGCTCCGGGGGTGGATGAGATTCACCCTGATCTCCTTAAGACTCTGGGTGTTGTGGGCTGTCTTGGTTGACATGGTTTTGCAACATCTAGTGGACATCGGGGGCAGTGCCACTGGACTGGCAGACTGGGGTGGTGGTTCTCCTCTTCAAAAAGTGGGACTGGAGGGTGTGCTCCAATTACAGGAGCATCATCAGATTTTATTGCTTGTTTTTAAAATCTTAAAAGGTCTGGCCCCATCATATTTAAGTGATCTTATTAACATCTACACTCCAGTAAGAGCACTCTGGTCTACCAACCAGTTCCTCTTAGATGTCCCCAGATCCAGACTGAAATCCAGAGGTGATCGGGATTTTGCGTTTGCTGCTCCAAAGCTGTGGAACAGTTTACCTGATCATTTAAAGAGCACTCAGACTGTTGAGACTTTTCAATCTTTGCTCAAGACTCATCTTTTTCCTGGTGTTTGATCCACGCAGAGTCTGAGAACAAGTTAGAGCTGATTTTTGTTGTTGTTGGGTGTTGTATTTTATAGTTAACTTTCTTTATTTTATTATTTTTTTGAGTGGCACAAGATTTATTTATTTTTTTGTTTTACTCTTTTTAATCAGACTTAACTGTAAAGCACTTCAGTCCGTTTTAGTTGATGTGCTATAAAAATAAACATTGAAGCATTAAACAAAATCCCGACCATATGATCCTCCACCATAAGCTGGACATCCACAGCAGTGTGAAAATCAGTGGTAGGCTATAAAGACAATGGTACCTGTAAAGTCTGGAAACCAGTTGCTTGGGTTAGAGGTGTGCATTGCTGCTGAACGGGTCCAGTTCTGTGAGCTGCTATGACAGAAGATGGCACCTCCAAACCTCGCTTTACAACAGGAGTTATAAAACTAAGAGACAAACAGAGAGATAAATATCAGGGTTATGTCCATGCACGTGATCATTCTCAAAAACAACAAAAGAATCCTTACAAGGCAATCAAGGCTAAGCTATTCGTAGAATTTCTGAGTATTTCAAAGCCACACCCAGAATTCAAGCAAGTCAAGAGCTGACCTGTTTGCACTTGGGTCTGTGCGGCCATTAGGAGTCTGGCAGACTGTTGGTGGGTTCAGTCTGGACGGAAGTTGGACTGAGGGGGTCACCAGGTAAGGAACGGGCTTGGGATCAGGAGGTGTTGTCCTTTCAGCCTGTAAAGAGACACAAAAATAGAAAATAGTTTTGAAGTATAAAGATTATGAACAGATGTTAAAATCTAAAAAAGTAAAATTAATTTTTAAAAATGGAATTAATCCACCAAAATATCCACTAACATCTTCCACATATGTTTACAAAGGTATAAAACATTTAACAAGCTCGTTGTAAAGGCAGCTAACAGACCTCTGGGAAAACGTGCCGAGTGATGAAACCTGGAACCTTCCGCTCTGATACGAGCTCCTTGTGGGGAGGTTTGACTTGTTCCACTGAGTGGGTCACAGGGACCCGGGATGGAAGCTGCACTTCCTGGTTTCCCCCACACGAGGGCACACGTTCTGCAACACCTGCTGGCAAATGGAAAAAAATATTTCTCAGGAATAGTTGACAGGTGCTAGTACAGCTACAGCCTGATCCATAAACTCTAGTTTATAAAGCCCATTATTAATTTAACATTTACATTTAAGTACCAAAATAATGTGAATGGCCAAGAATACAGGTTGAAAGCTGCACAAACAAATTAACTGGGATTTTCAAAAACAACACTGCTCAACTCAAAACTGAAAATGCTCATAGTTCAGTGAGACTGCAACTGAAAACGTATTTTTCTGTCATAGAGTCAAGCTCGAGTCATCAACTAGTCTCCAACAATCGCAGCTCAGTGAGCTACAAGCATTAAGAGGCAGAACTGTTTGGTGGCTATGCTTGTTTTTTAAGAGTCTACAGTGATTCATGTAAGAAACAGAACAAGTTAAAAGACTTTCATTTCAAGTTTAGAAGAGGAAATTCTGATCTAAGATATAATGAAGTTCAATAAGAGTTTGGATGGGAGTGCTTAGGAATCACAAGGCCATTTTGCATGGAGACACCCTTGGTGAAAGAGATAAACGTGTCTATATTTTGAAAGATAGACGATAAAATAAGTATAAATTTGTTGTAAAAAGGAATGTCTGCAAAGATTTTGGAAAGTGTAGACAGATTGAAAGTTGGTGCATCACACTATAAATTAAACATTCTGTGGTAAAATCTTCAAAAAACCATAAAACTTTATGGAAAACTATTAATATCAAAAAGCCAACTCAGACACTTTCAGTCCAACTTTGTGCAGTCTGTTTAAATCCTCCGTTTCATTAGAGTCTGGCTGAAGGTACACAATACTTTTATCAAATTACAACATATGTGCACAGTGGCGCAAAAAGCCGGTATGCAGTGT
>JARVGQ010000002.1:13269054-13284804 GCA_031762355.1 Hypsolebias martinsi | reverse complement strand
TCCCGGATGACTGAGCTTCTCACCCTGTCTCTAAGGGAGAGTCCAGACACCCTGCGGAGAAAACTCATTTCAGCTGCCTGTATCCGTGGTCTTGTTTTTTCTATCACAACCCAAAGCTCATGACCATAGATGAGGGTAGGAACGTAGATCGGCCGGTAAATTGAGAGCTTCGCCTGCTGACTCAGCTCTCTCTTCACCACGACAGACCGATACAGCGCCCGCTTCACTGCCGACGCTGCACATATCTGCCTATCGATCTCACGCTCCTATTTTCCCTCATTCATGAACAAGACCCCAAGTTACTTAAACTCCTCCACTTGGGGCAGGACCTCCTCCCCGACTCAGAGAGGGCATTCTACCCTTTTCTGGCTCAAGATCATGGCCTCGGATTTGGAGGAACTGATCCTCATCCCGGCCGTGTCAAACTTGTCTACAAGCCGCTCCAGTGAAAGCTGTAGATCACGACCTGATGGAGCCAATAGGACCACATCATCTGCAAAAAACAGAGAAGTGATCCTAAGGCCACCAAAACAGATCTCCTCAACACCTTGGCTGCGCCTAGAAATTCTGTCCATAAAAGGAGAGACAGCAAGCTCAATTTGTGGCACCGGCATGTAGTAGTGACACTTCCGGTGGCATGCCACCGGGTGTCGTTGTTTTTCTGGCATGTGCCACTGGGTTGAGCTCGGCCTTGCTGCATAAAAGTCATGAACAGAATCGGTGTCAATCTGGCCCACTTCACAAATATTTTTTACTTTTTTAGTTCTGGGTTTGGGTTCCGTTTATTGCATTTATGATTCAATGCAATGAAATAAGCAAGTTTAAAACGTAACAGATCATTGTAAACTTTGGTTTATTTACATAATGATTTTAATCGCTGGATGTCCAACCCCCGAGCTGTTTGCTTTCATTCAACCTTTATTTAAACAGGTTAGTCCCATTGAGCCACGGAGACTCGTTTACACGAGACATTTTTGTTGAATAGCTCTGTTCTAGAGCTTCTTAAACTACCATGTTCCAACTAAAGGCAAAAAGAACAAAACACTTGGAATTCTTTTAAAAATATTTCATTTGGAGTCTTTTTTTTTTTTTTTAAATAACAAAAAGGTTTAATTAGTTTTGTGCTCATTTTATTAATTTTATGTTTGAACACAAGCATCTACTGGTTTCTGGATTTTTTTTTTTCTGTTTAGGAAAAGTTTTAAAACCCAACAATAAGTTTATGTATAAACTAACGGGTCACATAACTTGTTTTTGAGCACAATATGATAGTTCTGGCAGAATTGCTCCACTCAAACTTAAATCAATTTGTTTTGACTTTTACTTTGAAACTGAGCTGATTCTAGTGCCTGAATCACAAAGTGCTTCGTTTCACAACAAACTTATCGTTCTATTAATAACCTTTTAGGTTTTAATATCCCCTTTTTAACTGTTTAAAATGCAGGAAGAAAAATAAAATACACGCTCCAAAAATATTAAGCAAAACCTGTTTACTTTTTCATTATTTGAACGGTCTTAATAATAAAACTTTTCTGATGCGTAAATAAAGCTCAGTCTTTGCAAACAAATCTTCAGGCACTAAAATTACAAACTGCAATTTTCAGTCTCATATTAGCCAAAATGTTTTAACTTTCATTTTAAATCAATTTGCATTAAGGGTCTTGTTCTGGGTTTGCTTTCGGCTGCTCCCTTCTGCAGGAGTCGCCACAGCGAGCGAACACTTTCCTCCAGATGTTCCATCCTGACACAACCTGGGTTCAAACTCTCAACATCAGGATAAGAACAAAGCCTCAAATATTAAACCCCCACTGGTTTCATTTGAAATGTGAGTTTTTATTACGTCAGGTTAAATTAGTAGTGATAGTTACATGACCAGCAGCAGGTTGGATCCAACACGGATGTTAACTAATCTCCAGCTGAACCGACGGCTTCTCCACAAATACACAGCTGTACTACTGCAGCACGGAGTCACCACGAGTCTGATCGGTGGTTCAGCCTGTGGTCCAGATGTCAGGGAGTCAGAACAGTTAACATCTGCTTACAATCAGCTGTTAAACTGTAGCGTCTGAGTGAAGATTTATCTCCCAAAAACAAACAAACAAAAAAATCAGGCCTCCTTCAACAGGAAAGGTAAAAGTTTAAGTGGAGAGCTTGACTGGTTGCACGTAAAATGTAACTAAAGGTTATAAATAAAACATTGGAGTCAAGGTGCATTGAGAAAGAGATGTGCCTGATTGAGTTATAACTAATAAATAAACATCTATTTTCATTCAACATTTGAAACATTGGAGAAAATGGCGCAAAGAGCTTTAAAAAAAAAAAAAAAGCCACACCAAGATTTTTTTCCTTTTTAACTTCTGATTAGCCAAATGATTTACTTCTAGTGTTTTTACAAATAGCCATAGATAAGTTGGTTTTTGTGGCACTTTCATCCACAAATCGACTTTACTCATAAATGTGGACATCTTGTCTCGTACCTGGAAGCCAAAACAGCTGCTAAACATTTCCTAGAGTTGGTCGATCAAAAGGAACGATCCAAGTTTCACCTCAAGTGTAGGCGTTTTTCACACTCAAACCAAATAAACTGGACGTTTTAAAAGTTTCTGGACAAAAAAAGTTGTTTTTCCGATCTGATTTCTGTAAAACAAACTACTCGATGAGAAAACTGGCATCCCATGCCAAACTCCACCTGAAAAACATTTAAATTTAAATGCTTGATGAAAAGGCAGTGGTGTGAACTAAAACTGTTTTGTTCCCCTGTGAATTGTATTATTTTCCTTAAAAATATTCAACTTTATTATTACAAAAAAGCTGGTGATATTGTTTTCTGTGACTGAACAAAAAAAAAACAAATCAAATTTATTATAACAGCATCAAAGTGTTGCCTAGTTCCTTATTTATTACTGAAATTTGAACTCTAAATATTTGAATTTTCTTTGGACTGGGTTACTTATTCCTCAGACAGGCACATCTCTTGCATTGAAAATACTTTAGCCAAGATCGTTTCTAACAATCTTGTTCGGAGGTTCAGGCCCGATCCAGACATACTTCATTTACCTCAACATTAAATAACAAAATATCAGGCTTTTACCATTAAACGTGAACAATAAGACACACAAGTTGAATAAAAACACTTCGATGCATTCACACACCTGCATGCCCGGTGGGGAACTGACTTCTGTCTCTTCATCAAACGTCTCGGTCCTTCAGAGGGATCGAAAGCAAAGTGTGCAACACTTCAGTCAAACGTAATCGGCTGGGGGGGGGGGGGGCGGACTTTAAAGTATTTCCTCACGTAAAACGCAGCAGAGGTCATGTATGAAGATTCTGCGGGCGGTGAAAGACATGAGCTCTACTGTCCAACTACAAAAGTCACACAGATTTTCTAAACAGGCTTTCAGTAAACATCCCTCGTGGATCTTAAAATCCTGCTCGGGCGGGTAGAAGTCCGAAACTGAAGACGTTTATTTTTCACATCCATGAGAGGCAGAAGAGTCCAGCTGAGAGATGAGAGCCTACACAGCGAAGAATCGGGTGAGGAGGCAGGGGTGTTGTTACTGGAGCCTTAACGTGGACGACACGCAAGGTGGGAGTCGGTGTCTCAGCCCTC
This sequence comes from Hypsolebias martinsi, assembly GCA_031762355.1. Classification (NCBI taxonomy): domain Eukaryota; kingdom Metazoa; phylum Chordata; class Actinopteri; order Cyprinodontiformes; family Rivulidae; genus Hypsolebias; species Hypsolebias martinsi. The sequence goes on along the minus strand of JARVGQ010000002.1, from coordinate 13,281,194 downwards.
CATCCCAAAGTCCTCTGTGAACTTCTTGACCTTCAGCAGGTCTTCGGTGTTGACTGTTGGACGGGTGGTGGACAGAGAGCGCAGCATGTCCGACTGCAGAGGAGGGACAGATCCAAATCATTTATTAAAATTAAATCTTTTACATCCGGCGTTTCAGTTTCCTCTGTGACTCATCTCCAGACTTTAAATTCTGCTGATTCAACATTCACATTAGCCATTCGTGTATCGAAACGTTCAGCTCCCTCAGGAGATCGGTGCAGTGATTTTTGTAACTTTTATAGATATTAAAACTTTATTTACAGCATTTTACCCCTCCAAAAAATACATTGAGATTTTAAATTCCTTCACTGTTCTCTTTAGAATCTGCTTCAACTACTGGATCTATTTTTGTCTTCTTTTACTACTTTTACTTGTTTCATGTCGCCCTGCTACTTTTAGCTAGGCCTTTGACAGCCCAACACTTGAATGAGTCGTTTACTTTGTGGATACATTACAAGAAGTTCCTTTAACAGCCCCCTGTGTTCAAACTGAAGTCTAGCGTCACCAGTTGTGGTTTTACAGCATCTCACTGGGTTGTCGTTGGAAGTTTGTGACTCAAAATTATGAGAAAACAGGCAAAGTTTCAGCTGAAGTTGGTTTTCAACTGTTACTGAGTGAGCTGTGCAGCCATGTTCGGTGTGGGGAGTTTTTCAAAAATGGTACATGGTTCACAAATTATATTATATACAAGTATTGCTTGTATTAAATATTGCCTATTGGTATATTATAGCAAATCTTTAAACCTCGCCAGGTTCTTCAAAGCTTTTCACAGATTTCTTATTCACCAATTCATACACACACTAATGCCATGCCTTCCATTTTTTTATGCACTATGTAAAACACTTTGTATTTAAATTCTCACTCATACTGTTCTGGCTGGGATACAGTCTTGCCCAAGGATAATTTGGTACACTACTGGGCCAAGCCGCCCCCAAAAATCACTGCTCATTTTATGTGTATGGCTTGAAAAACATTTTCTAGACTGTACAATATTTTGCCGACTACCTCTGCCCACATAATGAAACAAATGACCTCACAGTTATGATTTATTCTACTGAAGTGCACTTCTGAAATGAAGATAGGCAGATCTGGACCTGTTTTTCAAAAAGTTATAATTTATCATCAGTGTTTTGTTTTTTAAACGTGGACATTCAAAGCTGTAGCCTCAGATGCTTTCTGTCAGAGGAGAGCTCTCGCTCAGGAGTCAAAACACACTTCTAGTGCTCCTGAGACGAGATGTAGACGCCTGCGGCAAAACTGAGGCGGCTTCTGTTGCACAAGTTTTAGAACATGTTCAAAATACAAGCACAAGATCGCACAAGAAGCACAAGCCTCTGTGACTCACATGAGAACATTAAGGATCCCCTCCAACGTTTTGGAGAGTCTCTCACAAACCAACTGGTCGGCGACAGTCACGACCTGATGAGATACTGACTTGAACGCTCAGAAACTCAGCTTGCGTTGAAAAGGGGAACTCCTGTTCAGTTTTCTTGTTGAAGATTTTACATTAAACTGGAGCAAGAAACCTCTGATCTGTTCTTAGTAAAACGCAGTATTTGTACACAGCAGCTGTTGCTGTTTTACTTTTGAAGATTAGTTTTACCTTTTTTCATTCAACCTTTATTTAGGCAGGTTAATCCCATTGAGCCTCGAGGACTCAATGGGATTTACCCCTCCAAAAATACATTGAGATCTCAAATTCCTTCAGTACAAACTTGCTAAAAATAAATAAAAAATAAATAAACATTTACTTTTTCTGCATCTCACCATGCAAACTATGGGCTCCAGCAGCTTATCACTTGGCACATCCATCCAGGTCATCTCGATGGCTGCGGGGTCGCCGGGGGAACACGGAGTCAGGAGGTCATCCACCATCACCTGGTTGTTGCTTCTGGACGGACCACAAACCTGCAGGAAAATGCTCCTTTTTAAGCACAGAAAGCCACGAGGAGAATTTGAACTTGAAGGGGAAAAATGTTTACAGCCGCAGAACCAATTTTGTTTTTCCTCACCTTTTTAAAGTGAGTAGCTGACTGGACCTTCCTAACTGGCTGCATGAGAGCGTCTCGGACGATAATGCTGATGTCAGCACCTGAGTAGCCGTCTGTTTTGCGAGCGAGCTCCCGCAGGTCGGCGTCGCTCAGGCTGTGAGGCGTGTTGCCCAGATGAAGTCGAAACATCTGAGCCCGGGCCGGCTCCTCCGGCAGAGGGATGTAAATCCGCTTCTCAAATCTGACCCAATGGAGAACAAATCTAATTTTATTTACATTTATTATTAACCTTTATTTAACCAGGCAAATCCCAATGAGATCACAGATCTCTTTTGCAAGGGAGGCCTGAGCCTGAAGGCAGACTAACATGCATGTTTTTCATCTGTGGAAGGAAACTGGAGCACCCGGAGAAAACACATGCAAGCATGAGAAGAACATGCAAACTTCACACGGAAAGACCCCAGGTCCAATCAAGGATTGAACCCAGGACCTTCTTGCTGTGGGGCAACAGTGCTAACCACTGAGCCATTGTGCTGCCAACATTTGGTTTTAGCATGAAGACATGGCTGCTTTTTAAAAATCTTGAGACTTTTCCTTGTAATTAGGATCCTCTGGTGACCATATATGAAACTTGGATCATCAGTTTGATTTAAATCACACTCGTATATCCCATGAAGATTATTTTTCTCCTGATTTTACTCAAACTTTTGAATTTTACAAAAAAAAAAAAAAATCATATAATAATAATTGTCATTCCAACAATACGCACCAGTAAATGAGTCACTTATCCTCCTTTATGATATGTAGCTTGTACCACTGGCTCTTAAAGCGGTTTTAGTTTAGATTTGATAGAGACAAAAAATACAATATAATCCATTTCCATTCTGATCTGACCCATATTGACACAAACCTCATAAAAACAAGTGAATTCAGTGTCAAATAAAGGCTAGCTGTGCACTGATATTTGCCAGCAATGACTGCTATCTGTTCTGTGTTTACATCATCACGTGTGTGTTGATGAAAACAAGTAACAACTTGTGCTCTATTACTGATCTGGGCCATTTTAAATCTATTGTAATCTTAAAACTTTTTTTTATTCAGGCGGGCTGCGATACTCTGGCACATTTGTATTGTTTGTTATTAACTTTTGTACTGTGAAGCATTTTGTGCACCTTTATCCAGTCATAAAGGGCTCTACAAATAAATGTTGATTGACTGACTGACTCCATAAGGTTGCCCGTTACTGCCACAACACTAACAACAACAACAACAACAAAAAAAGGCTGATTAAATCAAATGTTTAAGGCTGGGATAGAAAACAACATATAAAGAAAGCAAAAGGACAAAAACACATTTTTAACTTTGGAGGTAAAGTCTGACCTTCTGCGAATGGCGGCATCAAGCACCCAGGGGATGTTGGTGGCTCCAAGCACTAAAACACCATCATTATTGTTGCCCACACCTTGAAGAAAAAAAGATAATTTAAAAAAAAAACAACAACGCTTCAATCATCATATATATGACCTTTTTTTTTTCAGACCTTAGAAAGAAAATATCCTCAAATGTGCTGTTTAAATTTCATCCCGTTTGTAATAATTTTACTCAAGTAATATGATTCATAACATTTATTATTTACATTAACAACATTCTCTGTTTTTCAGGTTTAGAAACGTTACGGCTTTGTAACTTTATAAATGTAAATGCTATAAATGTAAAAACAAAATATATTTACATAATTTAAACATAACTTGGACGCTTGCACAGCACTCAGTGTGTTGTTTTTGTTTGCCTCACCTTGCATTTGGACCAGAAACTCTGTCTTAATGCGGCGGGCCGCCTCGCTCTCGTTCTCATTCCTGGAGCCGCACAGCGAATCCACCTCGTCGATGAAGATGATCGAGGGCTTGTGCTGGCGAGACAGATCGAACAGGTTTTTCACCAGCCTGGAAGGCAAAAAACAGAGCAAATCAACATTAAAATTACAAACCTCTAGTCATGTCTGAACTTGTTAAAACTGCATTTATGTTTTCTACTGAGCCTGCCATTCTCACGAACATTGTGTCCAACAGGTACAAACTTACTTCTCACTCTCTCCCAGCCACTTGGACATGAGATCTGAGGAGGACACAGAGAAAAAGGTGGAGTTGTTGGCCTCAGTGGCCACAGCCTTGGCCAGGTATGACTTTCCAGTTCCTGGAGGACCAAACAGCAGGATTCCTCTCCAAGGAGTCCGCTTTCCTGAAGATAAATACATACGAGGGCAGTCAAAGTGAAGAAATGACAGCCAAACACGGGCTTTTGTAGCATCAACTTAGTACTTCTAATCCACGTTTGTAAATCACTTGAAAATAGCTTTAACTCCACTGGATCTCGATAAAAGACAACATATAAACACAGTTTGTATGATAAAAGATGTAAACAGAATTCAAGAGCAAAGATTTGAACAGTACCAGTGAATAGATGAGGGAATTTGATGGGGAGGATGACCGCTTCCTTTAAAGCCTCCTTCGCGCCCTCAAGTCCAGCCACATCGTTCCACCTAACATTGGGCTTCTCCATCACAATAGCACCTAGAAATGTACAGTACAATGAAGATAACTTATTACACCTTATCTGCTCAGAACAACTGAAAATAGGTGGATTTTATGTTAAAACTACTTTTATATTTTGATTCAGAAGATAAACTTTTGCATTTTTCTTTCAAAGTTTTCCAGTGTGCCTTCTCTCTCCTTTTAGTGTAGTTTAGTAATTGAAACATCTTTCCACATATTTTATCGAGAATTGTGGTTCACAGACAGAATGGTTAGAACGGAGTCTAAATCTAGCAATAGGCTCAAAATATTATATTATATTAATCAAATAAACAATAAGAGCCTATAGTTTTCCAGCACAATTTCCTCAAATGTATTTTTTTTTACTCAAAAGTTGAATCCATACAAGGCACCTACCCATGAGTTGTTCCTGCAGTTTTTTCTTTTCTGGATTTTCGCCCTCACTGTCACTGTCACTCCTTAAACAAAAAAATACATAGAAAACATGAAAATACAATATGGGTGGGTTCCAATTTAACAATGAATGTGTTTGCTGTGGAGTGATGCCCTACTTATCATTGCTCTGTGCCTCCTTGACAGGCTTTTTGCCTTGTTTGTCTTTATTCTTCAGATAGTCCTTAAGTTTCTCCGCTCTGTCCAAGTACTGCATACATTTGGCTCGTATACTCTCCTTCGCCTTGTCGCTGTGGGCCTCATCTGAAAACCAAGATTCAGTCACCACCAGCACAGAGAATCACTCCACCTTAGTCACAGTTAGGTGTTACAGTCCAACACTTACATTTGATGGCATGTAGGAAATACTCCACAGCATGCTGGTACAGGCGCAAGGCCTCTTCATAATTCTTCGCCTTGTCCTCCTCTGTGGCTTTGGTGACAAGATCAATGGCTTTCTGTAGGGCATCCACAGATATGAAAAACAGGCATTAGGTGGAAATAAATAATACATGTAAAAAAAAGGTGGACTTAGAATTGTATCTTTATATTCAGTTTTGCAACACATATTGGGCCCTGTGTTGATTAAAACATTTTAATGCTATAAAGCATCATCCTGTTATTTGAGCAGAGTACAGCCACGTTAAATGGTAAATGGGGCTTATAATGCACTTTCCAGCCCCCTATGAGGGGACCCAAAGCGCTTTACAGCACCAACCATCCACCCATTCACACACACATTCATACACCGGTGGCGGTAGGCTGCCATGCAAGGCGCCAGCCAGTCCCACCGGGAGCAACTCGGGGTTAAGTGTCTTGCCCAGGGACACAACGACACATGGTGTGGGAACTTGGGATTCGAACCTCCAACCTTCCGATCGGGGGTCGGCTGCCACTACCACTGTACCACGGCCGCCGTTAAGGGTAAGATATCTTTATTATCTTGCAACAAAAGATTTAACCTTACACATTTATAACCTACAGCTCATCAGTATCACTAGTAGAAACGATCAGGTTGTACATGGAAAGTAGATAAACAAGTTTTATTAATTTTATTATTTAACCTTTATTTACGCAGGTAGTCTCACTGAGTCGCAAGGACTCATTTTCAAGAGAGACCTGTTTGGGAGCAGATGGTGGGGGTCAAGGGCCCAGAGTGGGGCAAATGAGGGTGGAGGCAGGTGTGGGTGTTTCATCTTTCCCATCCACATTCTGATGTTATCGTTCTCAAGTGGAGTGACTGCACAACATGCTAACATTAGCTGCCTAGGTTAGCCTCTGCTTCAGTAGTTTTTTTCCATCAAACCGCAACCAGTTGACGTTATAAAATATAGTTTGTTTCCTAGAATACATAAAGAATTCACTACCGATTCATAAAACTTATCAATAGCTGCTTTTTCAACTGCAAATGACACAAACCTATCACTGAGTGACCAACTTACTCCTTTACTCCAAATGTTTTATCTAGTTTAACCAGTTTAAGTTGTTTGTGGATTTACCCGTTTTTACTTCAAATGACACATTTAAAACGTGCAACTAACGGAATATGCGACCTGTCAGAAGTCCTAAAATAAAGTATATGACGACAAATTGTTAATTGTTCACCAGAAACGTTTTGTTTTTAGACTTTAAATGGATACTGAAGGGGAAAAAATGCCCAAATGTTAGCTCAGCTATCAAAATAAACAAGCATATTGAAGAGCGCTACTGAATGGATGTCAACATCTTGTTTTGATTCTGTCAGAGGCACAACTTCAATTATCTCATTCGGTAATTAAGGCTAACTTTCATAAAGCTAATAAAACTTTGGGGACTTTAGGGGCACCTCCAAGATACAAACACAGTAACTTAGCTCAAACGCAAAGGTTACATCTAAAACCGAACACAAACAAGCTGGTGCTAGTTATGTTAGCCAGCTGACGTTAGCATACCTACCTGTAATGTTGACGTTGTCATTTCATCTCACTTTTCGGCTCTCCGCCCAGGTTATATTTTCTGACCCTCCCCAAAATTGGATACGGGAAAACAAATAGTTAACAGCTCTATTTTTTAAGGTAAGGGGTGATTCGGGACATGACAATAGAAAACAGTAGCTAAAGCACTAGCAACGACCCTGCAGCCGCTTCCATCAAATGAGTACTTCCGGTTAAAACTTTCAAAGCGCCGTAGAAAAGGTCAGTGGCTAAACAGAAGCATATCTGTCAGAAGTCTCAGATAAATCACAGCTGAGCTTCATGTAATTTTTATTTTTTGTAAAATATAAAACGTTTATGCTCTTAATTTTAAAATAAAAATATGCACCGCATTATCCGATTGAACGCATCCAATGTCAAGCCGAATGTAGTTACTGCCACCTAGCGGCAAAATCTGTTACAACACAAACTTTTAAAGCATATCAACTGGACTGTAATTCCATTATGTAGTTAAACTACACATTAGAAGTCCAGTTTTGTTCTTTTTAATTTTACTTTTTGCAGGTGGGGTGGGGGATCTGGAAGACTAAGAATCTACACCAGCATAGTTATGACCATAACTATCTATGAGGCAAACATTCAGTCTAAAAATGACTTAAATGTGTAGATTTGATGAATGAAACTTGTAAACTGATATGTCAAGATATACATCTTTAAATAGTGCATACACAGACTAATTTGTATTAAATAAGATGTACTGAAAAAGTAAAACTGATTTGATGCTGTGAGGCACATTATTAAAAACATGCCAATATTTTATAAATTATAAAGACGCCACAAAGCTCAATGTAATCAACAGTTTTATTGGTAGGTATTTACATTTTAGATAACTACATAACTATTACACATTGTATACTGCATCTCGTAAGGAATCTAAAATACTTTGCATTTAACAAGTTCTTGCAGCAGCGCTTTATCCTCTTGTGGATATTAGTTTTGTGATTGTGTAGGACGCAAGCTGCCACAAATAATACCTTTGGTTAAAACATGTTCTTTGATGCATTAATTTGCATAGACAACAGAGCCATGATTGCAGAAGAGTGAAGGTATTCATGACAAGTGTACATTCACAGGTTTAAAGGGGTTAGTGCTCTGAAATTGAAATGGGACGGCCTGAAGCTTGTTTGAGGTTAACCAGGTTAACAGAATCTGACCAGGTGGCGGCAACATGACCAACATAAAATCACAAGCTTCTCAAAAAGCCTCAAATGTAACAGGAACTAAATTTATGTTGAGATGACTATCTGAAACACCACATGTGATGTGAAGTCTACTTCTGCTTTAATAAAATTAACCAAAACTTGAAAAGGAAACAGGAAATAGGAACTATACAATGCTGTGCTTTCACTTTCATTTAAAAGTTTAAATTATTAGAAAGACGACAACTTTATAACAGAAAAAAGAAACTGAGAAAGGAATAATCTTATCCAAATACAGAACAGATTTTGTTTGCTTTCTTATGGTGTAAAGTCAGTGGACACAATTGTATATTTTGTATATTGTCTGAGGCCCAAAAGATCAGAGAAAATGTAACTTATGAGAATTAACTTAACCCTCCTGTTGCCCTTGGGTTAAAATGACTCATGAGGTTTCAATTTTAAACTGAAGCCGTGGATCATTTTGACCCAAGGGCAACAGGAGGGTTGAGCATGAAGCTATTACTAAAATACATTTGAGGCTCTGTCATGTAATGCTGGGGCAGAAATTCCATTTCATTATTGGGGGGACATTAATTAAGAGCAATACTGGGGGATGGGGGTGGGCACAGATTAATAATACTACTAATAATAACAACAATAACATTAATGGTCCTGTCTGGGAACCAAACTCCCGAGACAGGGAAGTGACTCACCACTACAGTAACGAGAAGCTGTCACAAGTTGAGTGCTTACTGGACATTCTTTATTCATGCTAACTCCCCCATCAGTGCAGCTTTCTGCACATTTCTAATGCCTTCAGCGAAGGTGGGGTGGGGGGCGCGAAATACATTTTAAAGGCATAAAAGCGCTGTTTTGTTTGTAAAATGGTATATCTGCTTTGTGTTTTTATATAATGCTTATTAAAAGTATAGTTTCCTCAAATGATTTTTTTTTGGATGGAACAATCTGTTTTTCCAGAACTGGGTGGGGTCGGGGTCGGACACACTCACCCCCCACCCCTGGGGTTTCAGCCTATGGCGTGCTGGGCAAACCTTCCTGACACCAACACAGTTGTTGTTGTTGTTAGGGTGGACAAAATAAAAGTAAAAACTAAGTGACGTGGAAAGACACTTCGATGGAAAATGTGAAAATGTAAAGAGGAAACAAAGAATCATTACATTTCAATGTCAGGAAGTCATGCTGTCAGGAGATATACATTAAAAAAAACACAGTAACGTGGTTTGAGTAATACTATTGCATGTGTATGTTTGACGCTTAAAGCCTCCTATTGTATGGAATAAAATAGAAAACATTACGGAGTGGTTCTCACTCCATGTAACAAGGCACAGTTGGCGATCCTGATTACAAACAGTAGTTTGGGATAATGTGCAGACACACTATGAAGCCAACACAAGTGTGTGGTATGGAGAGACACAGTTGCTTCCTTGTTCACATCGCTGCACAGGAAACTGCATCGTGACTCTAAAACAGCATCTTCCTCATTCTGACACAACAAACAAGCGCTGTAAAAAACACCTAAAGGATGTTGGAAGGCTGTTATGGAATTATAGGCAGAGAGGAGCATTGAACTCATTTATCTAAAACACGTTTTCTTTGTTAGACATGCTTCAACATGTGCTTGGCGTGCACAGGTTTTTCCATGGCTTGAGCACATCACTGCATCTTACTTTTCCTTACATACAGTTTAAAACATTATTCTGCGGAATGTTATGAGACTCCTATCATTTGTTTGTTCAAAAAGTCTTCTTACTGCCCTCCGTTTTACCCCAGCTCTCAGTACAGGTGATCGCCGAGGCTGACGGGAAGCTGGAAGGCATACTTTTAAGACAAAAAGCGAAACGACCCACGCCTTACACTTCCCCCCGCAGCGCCACCTCAGGCCTAACAGCAGCTGGGAATTAGGAAACTGGACAAAATGTAATAAATTGTAAAAGAAGTCCTTAAGTTTTTGTTGTCGCTGTTACAGGCTTCACGTCAGAAGGCCCATACGAGCGAGCTTCGCCGAGAGGAAGGAGTGGAGGACGAACACCACAGGCTTCGGGCCCGAGTGGAGGTCGAACACCTGCAGGACGAAGGAAGGAAGAAGTTAGAGAAACACAGGAAAGACAAGAAAAGATGGAATGAAAAAAAAAAACAACTTAATTTTAATAATCTATTCCTGACTAAGGATGGATGGATGGACAGTATATACTGTATTTCCTAAACCTGCATTTTATAGACATTGATCTAAAATTTACAGTGGGAGTGGCTGAGAGTCATCCTCAACACATACTCCAAGCAAAAGGAAGTATGCATTTTATTTATTTATTTATTTTTTTTAGAAATGCTGCTTTCATTTTTGTTTTTTAATTTAGTCTGTTGGATGAGATTAAAAAGTTAAGCTTATAAATCTTTTTTTTTTCTCCCCCAAAACTTACCATTTCCCCCTCAGGACCTCCGAAGTCCAGATAAAGGTTCCGTATTCCATCGTCGGCGGACATTTTGAGCTTGTTGTAGGGGTACCTGAAGAGCACGGAGCCCCCGGTTTGGTCCACCAGCTCCCTCGTCACAGTGAAGCCGTTTTCATAGTGAAGCATGAGCCGAACATCCTGTCTGTTCAACGTGCAGCCTGACAGAGAGGGCAATTAAAAAGGAAATACAAAAACAGATTATGTATTATATATCACAATTTTTTTTCTGTCCTATCTTTAAAAACAAAACAAAAACAAAAAAAAAGATAAAAAGTTGATATTTAAATATTGAATGAAGTTTGATCAGAACCGATTTAAAAAGGGAAATATTTGTACGTAGATCCTGATGCATGCTCAATAATCCGGGTAGAAAAACATTAAAAAGTGAAGTCAGGTCCTCTGGACGGATTCTTCTTCTTGAAATGTTTGCTGTGAACAGTCAAAATCACGTGAAGCTAGTTTTGGCTGTCACCAGCAAACTGGTTGATCCACTACGAGAAGGTGCTATTTATAAGACTGAGTTTATTGCAGCTCCTCAGACTGATGAAGTCGTTTGGATAAAAGACGAAATGTTTCAACAAGAATCCGTCCAGAGGTCCAGACAACTTTTTTAGGTTTACAGGTAGAAATAAATGGCTTAAAGTATGAAATAATTCAGAGAAGTAAGAGTGACATATAAATAATAGGTAAAAAGCTAACAAAAAAATATATTTTAATAGTAAAAATAGCCAAAAATGAGGGATGAGTGACTTAAATATCCACCTAAGGCTTGCAGACATGATCAAACTAAAATACAGACCACTCATTTGAAAATACAGTAGTAACAAAAATATTTTTAAACAATCAGTAAAGTTAAAGGTTCTTTTTGCAAAGTCATAGACTTGGACCAAAAAAAAAAAAAAATCATAAAGTAAGAAACTAATTCTGAGGACAGAATTTTTCATGTTGATGGTTAATGTGTATTTAACTGAAAAATTTGTAATAAAAATTTGTAACCGTTAGGCAAATATAACAAGCGTTTGTTTACCCATGGAAACAGCTGCAGTGACTAAAAATGGGTCAAACGTTAAAACTTATCGGCCATATTTGTTAACCTACAATCCACAGCCAGCTGAATGTAGGTTAATCATGAGACTCATGCCACTATGAGGTTTGTACCGGGTTAATCTGGGTGCTCTGTTTACATTGAGTGCACACCCACATTTCAGAAATGCATTCAATTCATCTAGAAAACTACTGGAAGTAAACTCTTTCAAACAGCACCATTTCAAATAGCTCAAGAGAAACTTTTCATGTTTTATTTCATACGTTCCCACGAGAACAGTTACAGTTATGTTTCAACACAAAGGCGGGTTTATTTATTTATTTTTTACCATAAAGCTCTGCCAGCCTTCCGCAAAGGAACATTACATCCAAAATCCAAAAAAGCTAAGTCTGGTCCTCTGGACATTCAAAAAAACAAAACTAAAACAAAACAAAAAAAAAAATTGTAGAAACGTTTCGTCTTTCGTCCGAAAGACTTCCTCAGTCTGAGATGCTGTAT